>JASGCC010001433.1:0-37056 GCA_030067915.1 Hydractinia echinata | reverse complement strand
CACTAAAACCCATGAGACTTGTAGTTTTCAAAAATATTTTCATTTTTGATGAGACGCCGAATGAAAGCAGTTTAATCGCCGGCAACCGAAAACCCGCGATTTCCCGTAAATCCCGGTCGGCCCGTATAGTCGAATGTATACAAAGAAAGTAAGCAGGGAGTAAACTCATTTCCCGAACGATTTTTAAAATTTTTTTCACCACTAAAACCCATGAGACTTGTAGTTTTCAAAAATATTTTCATTTTTGATGAGACGCCGAATGAAAGCAGTTTAATCGCCGGCAACCGAAAACCCGCGATTTCCCGTAAATCCCGTCGGCCCGTATAGTCGAATGTATACAAAGAAAGTAAGCAGGGAGTAAACTCATTTCCCGAACGATTTTTAAAATTATTTTTTCACCACTAAAACCCATGAGACTTGTAGTTTTCAAAAATATTTTCATTTTTGATGAGACGCCGAATGAAAGCAGTTTAATCGCCGGCAACCGAAAACCCGCGATTTCCCGTAAATCCCGTCGGCCCGTATAGTCGAATGTATACAAAGAAAGTACAGGGAGTAAACTCATTTCCCGAACGATTTTTAAAATTATTTTTTCACCACTAAAACCCATGAGACTTGTAGTTTTCAAAAATTTTTCATTTTTGATGAGACGCCGAATGAAAGCAGTTTAATCGCCGGCAACCGAAAACCCGCGATTTCCCGTAAATCCCGGCTCGGCCCGTATAGTCGAATGTATACAAAGAAAGTAAGCAGGGAGTAAACTCATTTCCCGAACGATTTTTAAAATTATTTTTTCACCACTAAAACCCATGAGACTTGTAGTTTTCAAAAATATTTTCATTTTTGATGAGACGCCGAATGAAAGCAGTTTAATCGCCGGCAACCGAAAACCCGCGATTTCCCGTAAATCCCGTCGGCCGTATAGTCGAATGTATACAAAGAAAGTAAGCAGGGAGTAAACTCATTTCCCGAACGATTTTTAAAATTATTTTTTCACCACTAAAACCCATGAGACTTGTAGTTTTCAAAAATATTTTCATTTTTGATGAGACGCCGAATGAAAGCAGTTTAATCGCCGGCAACCGAAAACCCGCGATTTCCCGTAAATCCCGGATCGGCCGTATAGTCGAATGTATACAAAGAAAGTAAGCAGGGAGTAAACTCATTTCCCGAACGATTTTTAAAATTATTTTTTCACCACTAAAACCCATGAGACTTGTAGTTTTCAAAATATTTTCATTTTTGATGAGACGCCGAATGAAAGCAGTTTAATCGCCGGCAACCGAAAACCCGCGATTTCCCGTAAATCCCGGCTCGGCCCGTATAGTCGAATGTATACAAAGAAAGTAAGCAGGGAGTAAACTCATTTCCCGAACGATTTTTAAAATTATTTTTTCACCACTAAAACCCATGAGACTTGTAGTTTTCAAAAATATTTTCATTTTTGATGAGACGCCGAATGAAAGCAGTTTAATCGCCGGCAACCGAAAACCCGCGATTTCCCGTAAATCCGGATCGGCCGTATAGTCGAATGTATACAAAGAAAGTAAGCAGGGAGTAAACTCATTTCCCGAACGATTTTTAAAATTATTTTTTCACCACTAAAACCCATGAGACTTGTAGTTTTCAAAAATATTTTCATTTTTGATGAGACGCCGAATGAAAGCAGTTTAATCGCCGGCAACCGAAAACCCGCGATTTCCCGTAAATCCCGATCCCGTATAGTCGAATGTATACAAAGAAAGTAAGCAGGGAGTAAACTCATTTCCCGAACGATTTTTAAAATTATTTTTTCACCACTAAAACCCATGAGACTTGTAGTTTTCAAAAATATTTTCATTTTTGATGAGACGCCGAATGAAAGCAGTTTAATCGCCGGCAACCGAAAACCCGCGATTTCCCGTAAATCCCGGTCGGCCCGTATAGTCGAATGTATACAAAGAAAGTAAGCAGGGAGTAAACTCATTTCCCGAACGATTTTTAAAATTATTTTTTCACCACTAAAACCCATGAGACTTGTAGTTTTCAAAAATATTTTCATTTTTGATGAGACGCCGAATGAAAGCAGTTTAATCGCCGGCAACCGAAAACCCGCGATTTCCCGTAAATCCCGGATCGGCCCGTATAGTCGAATGTATACAAAGAAAGTAAGCAGGAGTAAACTCATTTCCCGAACGATTTTTAAAATTATTTTTTCACCACTAAAACCCATGAGACTTGTAGTTTTCAAAAATATTTTCATTTTTGATGAGACGCCGAATGAAAGCAGTTTAATCGCCGGCAACCGAAAACCCGCGATTTCCCGTAAATCCCGTATAGTCGAATGTATACAAAGAAAGTAAGCAGGGAGTAAACTCATTTCCCGAACGATTTTTAAAATTATTTTTTCACCACTAAAACCCATGAGACTTGTAGTTTTCAAAAATTTTTCATTTTTGATGAGACGCCGAATGAAAGCAGTTTAATCGCCGGCAACCGAAAACCCGCGATTTCCCGTAAATCCCGTATAGTCGAATGTATACAAAGAAAGTAAGCAGGGAGTAAACTCATTTCCCGAACGATTTTTAAAATTATTTTTTCACCACTAAAACCCATGAGACTTGTAGTTTTCAAAAATATTTTCATTTTTGATGAGACGCCGAATGAAAGCAGTTTAATCGCCGGCAACCGAAAACCCGCGATTTCCCGTAAATCCCGTATAGTCGAATGTATACAAAGAAAGTAAGCAGGGAGTAAACTCATTTCCCGAACGATTTTTAAAATTATTTTTTCACCACTAAAACCCATGAGACTTGTAGTTTTCAAAAATATTTTCATTTTTGATGAGACGCCGAATGAAAGCAGTTTAATCGCCGGCAACCGAAAACCCGCGATTTCCCGTAAATCCCGTATAGTCGAATGTATACAAAGAAAGTAAGCAGGGAGTAAACTCATTTCCCGAACGATTTTTAAAATTATTTTTTCACCACTAAAACCCATGAGACTTGTAGTTTTCAAAAATATTTTCATTTTTGATGAGACGCCGAATGAAAGCAGTTTAATCGCCGGCAACCGAAAACCCGCGATTTCCCGTAAATCCCGTATAGTCGAATGTATACAAAGAAAGTAAGCAGGGAGTAAACTCATTTCCCGAACGATTTTTAAAATTATTTTTTCACCACTAAAACCCATGAGACTTGTAGTTTTCAAAAATATTTTCATTTTTGATGAGACGCCGAATGAAAGCAGTTTAATCGCCGGCAACCGAAAACCCGCGATTTCCCGTAAATCCCGTCGGCCCGTATAGTGAATGTATACAAAGAAAGTAAGCAGGGAGTAAACTCATTTCCCGAACGATTTTTAAAATTATTTTTTCACCACTAAAACCCATGAGACTTGTAGTTTTCAAAAATATTTTCATTTTTGATGAGACGCCGAATGAAAGCAGTTTAATCGCCGGCAACCGAAAACCCGCGATTTCCCGTAAATCCCGTATAGTCGAATGTATACAAAGAAAGTAAGCAGGGAGTAAACTCATTTCCCGAACGATTTTTAAAATTATTTTTTCACCACTAAAACCCATGAGACTTGTAGTTTTCAAAAATATTTTCATTTTTGATGAGACGCCGAATGAAAGCAGTTTAATCGCCGGCAACCGAAAACCCGCGATTTCCCGTAAATCCCGGATCGGCCCGTATAGTCGAATGTATACAAAGAAAGTAAGCAGGGAGTAAACTCATTTCCCGAACGATTTTTAAAATTATTTTTTCACCACTAAAACCCATGAGACTTGTAGTTTTCAAAAATATTTTCATTTTTGATGAGACGCCGAATGAAAGCAGTTTAATCGCCGGCAACCGAAAACCCGCGATTTCCCGTAAATCCCGATCGGCCCGTATAGTCGAATGTATACAAAGAAAGTAAGCAGGGAGTAAACTCATTTCCCGAACGATTTTTAAAATTATTTTTTCACCACTAAAACCCATGAGACTTGTAGTTTTCAAAAATATTTTCATTTTTGATGAGACGCCGAATGAAAGCAGTTTAATCGCCGGCAACCGAAAACCCGCGATTTCCCGTAAATCCTCGGCCCGTATAGTCGAATGTATACAAAGAAAGTAAGCAGGGAGTAAACTCATTTCCCGAACGATTTTTAAAATTATTTTTTCACCACTAAAACCCATGAGACTTGTAGTTTTCAAAAATATTTTCATTTTTGATGAGACGCCGAATGAAAGCAGTTTAATCGCCGGCAACCGAAAACCCGCGATTTCCCGTAAATCCCGGATCGGCCCGTATAGTCGAATGTATACAAAGAAAGTAAGCAGGGAGTAAACTCATTTCCCGAACGATTTTTAAAATTATTTTTTCACCACTAAAACCCATGAGACTTGTAGTTTTCAAAAATATTTTCATTTTTGATGAGACGCCGAATGAAAGCAGTTTAATCGCCGGCAACCGAAAACCCGCGATTTCCCGTAAATCCCGTATAGTCGAATGTATACAAAGAAAGTAAGCAGGGAGTAAACTCATTTCCCGAACGATTTTTAAAATTATTTTTTCACCACTAAAACCCATGAGACTTGTAGTTTTCAAAAATATTTTCATTTTTGATGAGACGCCGAATGAAAGCAGTTTAATCGCCGGCAACCGAAAACCCGCGATTTCCCGTAAATCCCGGATCGGCCCGTATAGTCGAATGTATACAAAGAAAGTAGCAGGAGTAAACTCATTTCCCGAACGATTTTTAAAATTATTTTTTCACCACTAAAACCCATGAGACTTGTAGTTTTCAAAAATATTTTCATTTTTGATGAGACGCCGAATGAAAGCAGTTTAATCGCCGGCAACCGAAAACCCGCGATTTCCCGTAAATCCCGTATAGTCGAATGTATACAAAGAAAGTAAGCAGGGAGTAAACTCATTTCCCGAACGATTTTTAAAATTATTTTTTCACCACTAAAACCCATGAGACTTGTAGTTTTCAAAAATATTTTCATTTTTGATGAGACGCCGAATGAAAGCAGTTTAATCGCCGGCAACCGAAAACCCGCGATTTCCCGTAAATCCCTCGGCCCGTATAGTCGAATGTATACAAAGAAAGTACAGGGAGTAAACTCATTTCCCGAACGATTTTTAAAATTATTTTTTCACCACTAAAACCCATGAGACTTGTAGTTTTCAAAAATATTTTCATTTTTGATGAGACGCCGAATGAAAGCAGTTTAATCGCCGGCAACCGAAAACCCGCGATTTCCCGTAAATCCCGGATCGGCCCGTATAGTCGAATGTATACAAAGAAAGTAAGCAGGGAGTAAACTCATTTCCCGAACGATTTTTAAAATTATTTTTTCACCACTAAAACCCATGAGACTTGTAGTTTTCAAAAATATTTTCATTTTTGATGAGACGCCGAATGAAAGCAGTTTAATCGCCGGCAACCGAAAACCCGCGATTTCCCGTAAATCCCGTATAGTCGAATGTATACAAAGAAAGTAAGCAGGGAGTAAACTCATTTCCCGAACGATTTTTAAAATTATTTTTTCACCACTAAAACCCATGAGACTTGTAGTTTTCAAAAATATTTTCATTTTTGATGAGACGCCGAATGAAAGCAGTTTAATCGCCGGCAACCGAAAACCCGCGATTTCCCGTAAATCCCGTCGGCCGTATAGTCGAATGTATACAAAGAAAGTAAGCAGGGAGTAAACTCATTTCCCGAACGATTTTTAAAATTATTTTTTCACCACTAAAACCCATGAGACTTGTAGTTTTCAAAAATATTTTCATTTTTGATGAGACGCCGAATGAAAGCAGTTTAATCGCCGGCAACCGAAAACCCGCGATTTCCCGTAAATCCCGTCGGCCCGTATAGTCGAATGTATACAAAGAAAGTAAGCAGGGAGTAAACTCATTTCCCGAACGATTTTTAAAATTATTTTTTCACCACTAAAACCCATGAGACTTGTAGTTTTCAAAAATTTTTCATTTTTGATGAGACGCCGAATGAAAGCAGTTTAATCGCCGGCAACCGAAAACCCGCGATTTCCCGTAAATCCCGTCGGCCCGTATAGTCGAATGTATACAAAGAAAGTAAGCAGGGAGTAAACTCATTTCCCGAACGATTTTTAAAATTATTTTTTCACCACTAAAACCCATGAGACTTGTAGTTTTCAAAAATATTTTCATTTTTGATGAGACGCCGAATGAAAGCAGTTTAATCGCCGGCAACCGAAAACCCGCGATTTCCCGTAAATCCATCGGCCCGTATAGTCGAATGTATACAAAGAAAGTAAGCAGGGAGTAAACTCATTTCCCGAACGATTTTTAAAATTATTTTTTCACCACTAAAACCCATGAGACTTGTAGTTTTCAAAAATATTTTCATTTTTGATGAGACGCCGAATGAAAGCAGTTTAATCGCCGGCAACCGAAAACCCGCGATTTCCCGTAAATCCCGTATAGTCGAATGTATACAAAGAAAGTAAGCAGGGAGTAAACTCATTTCCCGAACGATTTTTAAAATTATTTTTTCACCACTAAAACCCATGAGACTTGTAGTTTTCAAAAATATTTTCATTTTTGATGAGACGCCGAATGAAAGCAGTTTAATCGCCGGCAACCGAAAACCCGCGATTTCCCGTAAATCCGGTCGGCCCGTATAGTCGAATGTATACAAAGAAAGTAAGCAGGGAGTAAACTCATTTCCCGAACGATTTTTAAAATTATTTTTTCACCACTAAAACCCATGAGACTTGTAGTTTTCAAAAATATTTTCATTTTTGATGAGACGCCGAATGAAAGCAGTTTAATCGCCGGCAACCGAAAACCCGCGATTTCCCGTAAATCCCGTCGGCCCGTATAGTCGAATGTATACAAAGAAAGTACAGGGAGTAAACTCATTTCCCGAACGATTTTTAAAATTATTTTTTCACCACTAAAACCCATGAGACTTGTAGTTTTCAAAAAATTTTCATTTTTGATGAGACGCCGAATGAAAGCAGTTTAATCGCCGGCAACCGAAAACCCGCGATTTCCCGTAAATCCCGTATAGTCGAATGTATACAAAGAAAGTAAGCAGGGAGTAAACTCATTTCCCGAACGATTTTTAAAATTATTTTTTCACCACTAAAACCCATGAGACTTGTAGTTTTCAAAAATATTTTCATTTTTGATGAGACGCCGAATGAAAGCAGTTTAATCGCCGGCAACCGAAAACCCGCGATTTCTAAATCCGATCGGCCGTATAGTCGAATGTATACAAAGAAAGTAAGCAGGGAGTAAACTCATTTCCCGAACGATTTTTAAAATTATTTTTTCACCACTAAAACCCATGAGACTTGTAGTTTTCAAAAATATTTTCATTTTTGATGAGACGCCGAATGAAAGCAGTTTAATCGCCGGCAACCGAAAACCCGCGATTTCCCGTAAATCCCGTATAGTCGAATGTATACAAAGAAAGTAAGCAGGGAGTAAACTCATTTCCCGAACGATTTTTAAAATTATTTTTTCACCACTAAAACCCATGAGACTTGTAGTTTTCAAAAATATTTTCATTTTTGATGAGACGCCGAATGAAAGCAGTTTAATCGCCGGCAACCGAAAACCCGCGATTTCCCGTAAATCCGGCTCGGCCCGTATAGTCGAATGTATACAAAGAAAGTAAGCAGGGAGTAAACTCATTTCCCGAACGATTTTTAAAATTATTTTTTCACCACTAAAACCCATGAGACTTGTAGTTTTCAAAAATATTTTCATTTTTGATGAGACGCCGAATGAAAGCAGTTTAATCGCCGGCAACCGAAAACCCGCGATTTCCCGTAAATCCCGTATAGTCGAATGTATACAAAGAAAGTAAGCAGGGAGTAAACTCATTTCCCGAACGATTTTTAAAATTATTTTTTCACCACTAAAACCCATGAGACTTGTAGTTTTCAAAAATATTTTCATTTTTGATGAGACGCCGAATGAAAGCAGTTTAATCGCCGGCAACCGAAAACCCGCGATTTCCCGTAAATCCCGTATAGTCGAATGTATACAAAGAAAGTAAGCAGGGAGTAAACTCATTTCCCGAACGATTTTTAAAATTATTTTTTCACCACTAAAACCCATGAGACTTGTAGTTTTCAAAAATATTTTCATTTTTGATGAGACGCCGAATGAAAGCAGTTTAATCGCCGGCAACCGAAAACCCGCGATTTCCCGTAAATCCCGTATAGTCGAATGTATACAAAGAAAGTAAGCAGGGAGTAAACTCATTTCCCGAACGATTTTTAAAATTATTTTTTCACCACTAAAACCCATGAGACTTGTAGTTTTCAAAAATATTTTCATTTTTGATGAGACGCCGAATGAAAGCAGTTTAATCGCCGGCAACCGAAAACCCGCGATTTCCCGTAAATCCCGTATAGTCGAATGTATACAAAGAAAGTAAGCAGGGAGTAAACTCATTTCCCGAACGATTTTTAAAATTATTTTTTCACCACTAAAACCCATGAGACTTGTAGTTTTCAAAAATATTTTCATTTTTGATGAGACGCCGAATGAAAGCAGTTTAATCGCCGGCAACCGAAAACCCGCGATTTCCCGTAAATCCCGTCGGCCCGTATAGTCGAATGTATACAAAGAAAAGCAGGGAGTAAACTCATTTCCCGAACGATTTTTAAAATTATTTTTTCACCACTAAAACCCATGAGACTTGTAGTTTTCAAAAATATTTTCATTTTTGATGAGACGCCAATGAAAGCAGTTTAATCGCCGGCAACCGAAAACCCGCGATTTCCCGTAAATCCCGTATAGTCGAATGTATACAAAGAAAGTAAGCAGGGAGTAAACTCATTTCCCGAACGATTTTTAAAATTATTTTTTCACCACTAAAACCCATGAGACTTGTAGTTTTCAAAAATATTTTCATTTTTGATGAGACGCCGAATGAAAGCAGTTTAATCGCCGGCAACCGAAAACCCGCGATTTCCCGTAAATCTCCGTATAGTCGAATGTATACAAAGAAAGTAAGCAGGGAGTAAACTCATTTCCCGAACGATTTTTAAAATTATTTTTTCACCACTAAAACCCATGAGACTTGTAGTTTTCAAAAATATTTTCATTTTTGATGAGACGCCGAATGAAAGCAGTTTAATCGCCGGCAACCGAAAACCCGCGATTTCCCGTAAATCCCGGATCGGCCCGTATAGTCGAATGTATACAAAGAAAGTAAGCAGGGAGTAAACTCATTTCCCGAACGATTTTTAAAATTATTTTTTCACCACTAAAACCCATGAGACTTGTAGTTTTCAAAAATATTTTCATTTTTGATGAGACGCCGAATGAAAGCAGTTTAATCGCCGGCAACCGAAAACCCGCGATTTCCCGTAAATCCCGGATCGGCCCGTATAGTCGAATGTATACAAAGAAAGTAAGCAGGGAGTAAACTCATTTCCCGAACGATTTTTAAAATTATTTTTTCACCACTAAAACCCATGAGACTTGTAGTTTTCAAAAATATTTTCATTTTTGATGAGACGCCGAATGAAAGCAGTTTAATCGCCGGCAACCGAAAACCCGCGATTTCCCGTAAATCCTCGCCGTATAGTCGAATGTATACAAAGAAAGTAAGCAGGAGTAAACTCATTTCCCGAACGATTTTTAAAATTATTTTTTCACCACTAAAACCCATGAGACTTGTAGTTTTCAAAAATATTTTCATTTTTGATGAGACGCCGAATGAAAGCAGTTTAATCGCCGGCAACCGAAAACCCGCGATTTCCCGTAAATCCCGGATCGGCCCGTATAGTCGAATGTATACAAAGAAAGTAAGCAGGGAGTAAACTCATTTCCCGAACGATTTTTAAAATTATTTTTTCACCACTAAAACCCATGAGACTTGTAGTTTTCAAAAATATTTTCATTTTTGATGAGACGCCGAATGAAAGCAGTTTAATCGCCGGCAACCGAAAACCCGCGATTTCCCGTAAATCCCGTCGCCCGTATAGTCGAATGTATACAAAGAAAGTAAGCAGGGAGTAAACTCATTTCCCGAACGATTTTTAAAATTATTTTTTCACCACTAAAACCCATGAGACTTGTAGTTTTCAAAAATATTTTCATTTTTGATGAGACGCCGAATGAAAGCAGTTTAATCGCCGGCAACCGAAAACCCGCGATTTCCCGTAAATCCCGGTCGGCCCGTTAGTCGAATGTATACAAAGAAAGTAAGCAGGAGTAAACTCATTTCCCGAACGATTTTTAAAATTATTTTTTCACCACTAAAACCCATGAGACTTGTAGTTTTCAAAAATATTTTCATTTTTGATGAGACGCCGAATGAAAGCAGTTTAATCGCCGGCAACCGAAAACCCGCGATTTCCCGTAAATCCCGTATAGTCGAATGTATACAAAGAAAGTAAGCAGGGAGTAAACTCATTTCCCGAACGATTTTTAAAATTATTTTTTCACCACTAAAACCCATGAGACTTGTAGTTTTCAAAAAATTTTCATTTTTGATGAGACGCCGAATGAAAGCAGTTTAATCGCCGGCAACCGAAAACCCGCGATTTCCCGTAAATCCCGTCGGCCCGTATAGTCGAATGTATACAAAGAAAGTAAGCAGGGAGTAAACTCATTTCCCGAACGATTTTTAAAATTATTTTTTCACCACTAAAACCCATGAGACTTGTAGTTTTCAAAAATATTTTCATTTTTGATGAGACGCCGAATGAAAGCAGTTTAATCGCCGGCAACCGAAAACCCGCGATTTCCCGTAAATCCGGATCGGCCCGTATAGTCGAATGTATACAAAGAAAGTAAGCAGGGTAAACTCATTTCCCGAACGATTTTTAAAATTATTTTTTCACCACTAAAACCCATGAGACTTGTAGTTTTCAAAAATATTTTCATTTTTGATGAGACGCCGAATGAAAGCAGTTTAATCGCCGGCAACCGAAAACCCGCGATTTCCCGTAAATCCCGTATAGTCGAATGTATACAAAGAAAGTAAGCAGGGAGTAAACGCATTTCCCGAAGGATTTTTAAATTTATTTTTTTCAGCACTAAAACCCATGAGACTTGTAGTTTTCAAAAATATTTTCATTTTTGATGAGACGCCGAATGAAAGCAGTTTAATCGCCGGCAACCGAAAACCCGCGATTTCCCGTAAATCCCGGCCGGCGTATAGTCGAATGTATACAAAGAAAGTAAGCAGGGAGTAAACTCATTTCCCGAACGATTTTTAAAATTATTTTTTCACCACTAAAACCCATGAGACTTGTAGTTTTCAAAAATATTTTCATTTTTGATGAGACGCCGAATGAAAGCAGTTTAATCGCCGGCAACCGAAAACCCGCGATTTCCCGTAAATCCGGCGTATAGTCGAATGTATACAAAGAAAGTAAGCAGGGAGTAAACTCATTTCCCGAACGATTTTTAAAATTATTTTTTCACCACTAAAACCCATGAGACTTGTAGTTTTCAAAAATATTTTCATTTTTGATGAGACGCCGAATGAAAGCAGTTTAATCGCCGGCAACCGAAAACCCGCGATTTCCCGTAAATCCCGTATAGTCGAATGTATACAAAGAAAGTAAGCAGGAGTAAACTCATTTCCCGAACGATTTTTAAAATTATTTTTTCACCACTAAAACCCATGAGACTTGTAGTTTTCAAAAATATTTTCATTTTTGATGAGACGCCGAATGAAAGCAGTTTAATCGCCGGCAACCGAAAACCCGCGATTTCCCGTAAATCCCGTATAGTCGAATGTATACAAAGAAAGTAAGCAGGGAGTAAACTCATTTCCCGAACGATTTTTAAAATTATTTTTTCACCACTAAAACCCATGAGACTTGTAGTTTTCAAAAATATTTTCATTTTTGATGAGACGCCGAATGAAAGCAGTTTAATCGCCGGCAACCGAAAACCCGCGATTTCCCGTAAATCCCGTATAGTCGAATGTATACAAAGAAAGTAAGCAGGGAGTAAACTCATTTCCCGAACGATTTTTAAAATTATTTTTTCACCACTAAAACCCATGAGACTTGTAGTTTTCAAAAATATTTTCATTTTTGATGAGACGCCGAATGAAAGCAGTTTAATCGCCGGCAACCGAAAACCCGCGATTTCCCGTAAATCCCGTATAGTCGAATGTATACAAAGAAAGTAAGCAGGGAGTAAACTCATTTCCCGAACGATTTTTAAAATTATTTTTTCACCACTAAAACCCATGAGACTTGTAGTTTTCAAAAATATTTTCATTTTTGATGAGACGCCGAATGAAAGCAGTTTAATCGCCGGCAACCGAAAACCCGCGATTTCCCGTAAATCCCGTATAGTCGAATGTATACAAAGAAAGTAAGCAGGGAGTAAACTCATTTCCCGAACGATTTTTAAAATTATTTTTTCACCACTAAAACCCATGAGACTTGTAGTTTTCAAAAATATTTTCATTTTTGATGAGACGCCGAATGAAAGCAGTTTAATCGCCGGCAACCGAAAACCCGCGATTTCCCGTAAATCCCGTATAGTCGAATGTATACAAAGAAAGTAAGCAGGGAGTAAACTCATTTCCCGAACGATTTTTAAAATTATTTTTTCACCACTAAAACCCATGAGACTTGTAGTTTTCAAAAATATTTTCATTTTTGATGAGACGCCGAATGAAAGCAGTTTAATCGCCGGCAACCGAAAACCCGCGATTTCCCGTAAATCCCGTCGTATAGTCGAATGTATACAAAGAAAGTAAGCAGGGAGTAAACTCATTTCCCGAACGATTTTTAAAATTATTTTTTCACCACTAAAACCCATGAGACTTGTAGTTTTCAAAAATATTTTCATTTTTGATGAGACGCCGAATGAAAGCAGTTTAATCGCCGGCAACCGAAAACCCGCGATTTCCCGTAAATCCCGTATAGTCGAATGTATACAAAGAAAGTAAGCAGGAGTAAACTCATTTCCCGAACGATTTTTAAAATTATTTTTTCACCACTAAAACCCATGAGACTTGTAGTTTTCAAAAATATTTTCATTTTTGATGAGACGCCGAATGAAAGCAGTTTAATCGCCGGCAACCGAAAACCCGCGATTTCCCGTAAATCCCGTATAGTCGAATGTATACAAAGAAAGTAAGCAGGGAGTAAACTCATTTCCCGAACGATTTTTAAAATTATTTTTTCACCACTAAAACCCATGAGACTTGTAGTTTTCAAAAATATTTTCATTTTTGATGAGACGCCGAATGAAAGCAGTTTAATCGCCGGCAACCGAAAACCCGCGATTTCCCGTAAATCCCGTATAGTCGAATGTATACAAAGAAAGTAAGCAGGGAGTAAACTCATTTCCCGAACGATTTTTAAAATTATTTTTTCACCACTAAAACCCATGAGACTTGTAGTTTTCAAAAATATTTTCATTTTTGATGAGACGCCGAATGAAAGCAGTTTAATCGCCGGCAACCGAAAACCCGCGATTTCCCGTAAATCCCGTATAGTCGAATGTATACAAAGAAAGTAAGCAGGGAGTAAACTCATTTCCCGAACGATTTTTAAAATTATTTTTTCACCACTAAAACCCATGAGACTTGTAGTTTTCAAAAATATTTTCATTTTTGATGAGACGCCGAATGAAAGCAGTTTAATCGCCGGCAACCGAAAACCCGCGATTTCCCGTAAATCCCGTATAGTCGAATGTATACAAAGAAAGTAAGCAGGGAGTAAACTCATTTCCCGAACGATTTTTAAAATTATTTTTTCACCACTAAAACCCATGAGACTTGTAGTTTTCAAAAATATTTTCATTTTTGATGAGACGCCGAATGAAAGCAGTTTAATCGCCGGCAACCGAAAACCCGCGATTTCCCGTAAATCCCGTCGGCCCGTATAGTCGAATGTATACAAAGAAAGTAAGCAGGAGTAAACTCATTTCCCGAACGATTTTTAAAATTATTTTTTCACCACTAAAACCCATGAGACTTGTAGTTTTCAAAAATATTTTCATTTTTGATGAGACGCCGAATGAAAGCAGTTTAATCGCCGGCAACCGAAAACCCGCGATTTCCCGTAAATCCCGTATAGTCGAATGTATACAAAGAAAGTAAGCAGGGAGTAAACTCATTTCCCGAACGATTTTTAAAATTATTTTTTCACCACTAAAACCCATGAGACTTGTAGTTTTCAAAAATATTTTCATTTTTGATGAGACGCCGAATGAAAGCAGTTTAATCGCCGGCAACCGAAAACCCGCGATTTCCCGTAAATCCCGTATAGTCGAATGTATACAAAGAAAGTAAGCAGGGAGTAAACTCATTTCCCGAACGATTTTTAAAATTATTTTTTCACCACTAAAACCCATGAGACTTGTAGTTTTCAAAAATATTTTCATTTTTGATGAGACGCCGAATGAAAGCAGTTTAATCGCCGGCAACCGAAAACCCGCGATTTCCCGTAAATCCCGTATAGTCGAATGTATACAAAGAAAGTAAGCAGGGAGTAAACTCATTTCCCGAACGATTTTTAAAATTATTTTTTCACCACTAAAACCCATGAGACTTGTAGTTTTCAAAAATATTTTCATTTTTGATGAGACGCCGAATGAAAGCAGTTTAATCGCCGGCAACCGAAAACCCGCGATTTCCCGTAAATCCCGTATAGTCGAATGTATACAAAGAAAGTAAGCAGGGAGTAAACTCATTTCCCGAACGATTTTTAAAATTATTTTTTCACCACTAAAACCCATGAGACTTGTAGTTTTCAAAAATATTTTCATTTTTGATGAGACGCCGAATGAAAGCAGTTTAATCGCCGGCAACCGAAAACCCGCGATTTCCCGTAAATCCCGTATAGTCGAATGTATACAAAGAAAGTAAGCAGGGAGTAAACTCATTTCCCGAACGATTTTTAAAATTATTTTTTCACCACTAAAACCCATGAGACTTGTAGTTTTCAAAAATATTTTCATTTTTGATGAGACGCCGAATGAAAGCAGTTTAATCGCCGGCAACCGAAAACCCGCGATTTCCCGTAAATCCCGTATAGTCGAATGTATACAAAGAAAGTAAGCAGGGAGTAAACTCATTTCCCGAACGATTTTTAAAATTATTTTTTCACCACTAAAACCCATGAGACTTGTAGTTTTCAAAAATATTTTCATTTTTGATGAGACGCCGAATGAAAGCAGTTTAATCGCCGGCAACCGAAAACCCGCGATTTCCCGTAAATCCCGTATAGTCGAATGTATACAAAGAAAGTAAGCAGGGAGTAAACTCATTTCCCGAACGATTTTTAAAATTATTTTTTCACCACTAAAACCCATGAGACTTGTAGTTTTCAAAAATATTTTCATTTTTGATGAGACGCCGAATGAAAGCAGTTTAATCGCCGGCAACCGAAAACCCGCGATTTCCCGTAAATCCCGTATAGTCGAATGTATACAAAGAAAGTAAGCAGGGAGTAAACTCATTTCCCGAACGATTTTTAAAATTATTTTTTCACCACTAAAACCCATGAGACTTGTAGTTTTCAAAAATATTTTCATTTTTGATGAGACGCCGAATGAAAGCAGTTTAATCGCCGGCAACCGAAAACCCGCGATTTCCCGTAAATCCTCGGCCCGTATAGTCGAATGTATACAAAGAAAGTAAGCAGGGAGTAAACTCATTTCCCGAACGATTTTTAAAATTATTTTTTCACCACTAAAACCCATGAGACTTGTAGTTTTCAAAAATATTTTCATTTTTGATGAGACGCCGAATGAAAGCAGTTTAATCGCCGGCAACCGAAAACCCGCGATTTCCCGTAAATCCCGTATAGTCGAATGTATACAAAGAAAGTAAGCAGGGAGTAAACTCATTTCCCGAACGATTTTTAAAATTATTTTTTCACCACTAAAACCCATGAGACTTGTAGTTTTCAAAAATATTTTCATTTTTGATGAGACGCCGAATGAAAGCAGTTTAATCGCCGGCAACCGAAAACCCGCGATTTCCCGTAAATCCCGTATAGTCGAATGTATACAAAGAAAGTAAGCAGGGAGTAAACTCATTTCCCGAACGATTTTTAAAATTATTTTTTCACCACTAAAACCCATGAGACTTGTAGTTTTCAAAAATATTTTCATTTTTGATGAGACGCCGAATGAAAGCAGTTTAATCGCCGGCAACCGAAAACCCGCGATTTCCCGTAAATCCCGTATAGTCGAATGTATACAAAGAAAGTAAGCAGGGAGTAAACTCATTTCCCGAACGATTTTTAAAATTATTTTTTCACCACTAAAACCCATGAGACTTGTAGTTTTCAAAAATATTTTCATTTTTGATGAGACGCCGAATGAAAGCAGTTTAATCGCCGGCAACCGAAAACCCGCGATTTCCCGTAAATCCCGTATAGTCGAATGTATACAAAGAAAGTAAGCAGGGAGTAAACTCATTTCCCGAACGATTTTTAAAATTATTTTTTCACCACTAAAACCCATGAGACTTGTAGTTTTCAAAAATATTTTCATTTTTGATGAGACGCCGAATGAAAGCAGTTTAATCGCCGGCAACCGAAAACCCGCGATTTCCCGTAAATCCCGTATAGTCGAATGTATACAAAGAAAGTAAGCAGGGAGTAAACTCATTTCCCGAACGATTTTTAAAATTATTTTTTCACCACTAAAACCCATGAGACTTGTAGTTTTCAAAAATATTTTCATTTTTGATGAGACGCCGAATGAAAGCAGTTTAATCGCCGGCAACCGAAAACCCGCGATTTCCCGTAAATCCCGTATAGTCGAATGTATACAAAGAAAGTAAGCAGGGAGTAAACTCATTTCCCGAACGATTTTTAAAATTATTTTTTCACCACTAAAACCCATGAGACTTGTAGTTTTCAAAAATATTTTCATTTTTGATGAGACGCCGAATGAAAGCAGTTTAATCGCCGGCAACCGAAAACCCGCGATTTCCCGTAAATCCCGTATAGTCGAATGTATACAAAGAAAGTAAGCAGGGAGTAAACTCATTTCCCGAACGATTTTTAAAATTATTTTTTCACCACTAAAACCCATGAGACTTGTAGTTTTCAAAAATATTTTCATTTTTGATGAGACGCCGAATGAAAGCAGTTTAATCGCCGGCAACCGAAAACCCGCGATTTCCCGTAAATCCCGTATAGTCGAATGTATACAAAGAAAGTAAGCAGGGAGTAAACTCATTTCCCGAACGATTTTTAAAATTATTTTTTCACCACTAAAACCCATGAGACTTGTAGTTTTCAAAAATATTTTCATTTTTGATGAGACGCCGAATGAAAGCAGTTTAATCGCCGGCAACCGAAAACCCGCGATTTCCCGTAAATCCCGTATAGTCGAATGTATACAAAGAAAGTAAGCAGGGAGTAAACTCATTTCCCGAACGATTTTTAAAATTATTTTTTCACCACTAAAACCCATGAGACTTGTAGTTTTCAAAAATATTTTCATTTTTGATGAGACGCCGAATGAAAGCAGTTTAATCGCCGGCAACCGAAAACCCGCGATTTCCCGTAAATCCCGTATAGTCGAATGTATACAAAGAAAGTAAGCAGGGAGTAAACTCATTTCCCGAACGATTTTTAAAATTATTTTTTCACCACTAAAACCCATGAGACTTGTAGTTTTCAAAAATATTTTCATTTTTGATGAGACGCCGAATGAAAGCAGTTTAATCGCCGGCAACCGAAAACCCGCGATTTCCCGTAAATCCCGTATAGTCGAATGTATACAAAGAAAGTAAGCAGGGAGTAAACTCATTTCCCGAACGATTTTTAAAATTATTTTTTCACCACTAAAACCCATGAGACTTGTAGTTTTCAAAAATATTTTCATTTTTGATGAGACGCCGAATGAAAGCAGTTTAATCGCCGGCAACCGAAAACCCGCGATTTCCCGTAAATCCCGTATAGTCGAATGTATACAAAGAAAGTAAGCAGGGAGTAAACTCATTTCCCGAACGATTTTTAAAATTATTTTTTCACCACTAAAACCCATGAGACTTGTAGTTTTCAAAAATATTTTCATTTTTGATGAGACGCCGAATGAAAGCAGTTTAATCGCCGGCAACCGAAAACCCGCGATTTCCCGTAAATCCCGTATAGTCGAATGTATACAAAGAAAGTAAGCAGGGAGTAAACTCATTTCCCGAACGATTTTTAAAATTATTTTTTCACCACTAAAACCCATGAGACTTGTAGTTTTCAAAAATATTTTCATTTTTGATGAGACGCCGAATGAAAGCAGTTTAATCGCCGGCAACCGAAAACCCGCGATTTCCCGTAAATCCCGTATAGTCGAATGTATACAAAGAAAGTAAGCAGGGAGTAAACTCATTTCCCGAACGATTTTTAAAATTATTTTTTCACCACTAAAACCCATGAGACTTGTAGTTTTCAAAAATATTTTCATTTTTGATGAGACGCCGAATGAAAGCAGTTTAATCGCCGGCAACCGAAAACCCGCGATTTCCCGTAAATCCCGTATAGTCGAATGTATACAAAGAAAGTAAGCAGGGAGTAAACTCATTTCCCGAACGATTTTTAAAATTATTTTTTCACCACTAAAACCCATGAGACTTGTAGTTTTCAAAAATATTTTCATTTTTGATGAGACGCCGAATGAAAGCAGTTTAATCGCCGGCAACCGAAAACCCGCGATTTCCCGTAAATCCCGTATAGTCGAATGTATACAAAGAAAGTAAGCAGGGAGTAAACTCATTTCCCGAACGATTTTTAAAATTATTTTTTCACCACTAAAACCCATGAGACTTGTAGTTTTCAAAAATATTTTCATTTTTGATGAGACGCCGAATGAAAGCAGTTTAATCGCCGGCAACCGAAAACCCGCGATTTCCCGTAAATCCCGTATAGTCGAATGTATACAAAGAAAGTAAGCAGGGAGTAAACTCATTTCCCGAACGATTTTTAAAATTATTTTTTCACCACTAAAACCCATGAGACTTGTAGTTTTCAAAAATATTTTCATTTTTGATGAGACGCCGAATGAAAGCAGTTTAATCGCCGGCAACCGAAAACCCGCGATTTCCCGTAAATCCCGTATAGTCGAATGTATACAAAGAAAGTAAGCAGGGAGTAAACTCATTTCCCGAACGATTTTTAAAATTATTTTTTCACCACTAAAACCCATGAGACTTGTAGTTTTCAAAAATATTTTCATTTTTGATGAGACGCCGAATGAAAGCAGTTTAATCGCCGGCAACCGAAAACCCGCGATTTCCCGTAAATCCCGTATAGTCGAATGTATACAAAGAAAGTAAGCAGGGAGTAAACTCATTTCCCGAACGATTTTTAAAATTATTTTTTCACCACTAAAACCCATGAGACTTGTAGTTTTCAAAAATATTTTCATTTTTGATGAGACGCCGAATGAAAGCAGTTTAATCGCCGGCAACCGAAAACCCGCGATTTCCCGTAAATCCCGTATAGTCGAATGTATACAAAGAAAGTAAGCAGGGAGTAAACTCATTTCCCGAACGATTTTTAAAATTATTTTTTCACCACTAAAACCCATGAGACTTGTAGTTTTCAAAAATATTTTCATTTTTGATGAGACGCCGAATGAAAGCAGTTTAATCGCCGGCAACCGAAAACCCGCGATTTCCCGTAAATCCCGTATAGTCGAATGTATACAAAGAAAGTAAGCAGGGAGTAAACTCATTTCCCGAACGATTTTTAAAATTATTTTTTCACCACTAAAACCCATGAGACTTGTAGTTTTCAAAAATATTTTCATTTTTGATGAGACGCCGAATGAAAGCAGTTTAATCGCCGGCAACCGAAAACCCGCGATTTCCCGTAAATCCCGTATAGTCGAATGTATACAAAGAAAGTAAGCAGGGAGTAAACTCATTTCCCGAACGATTTTTAAAATTATTTTTTCACCACTAAAACCCATGAGACTTGTAGTTTTCAAAAATATTTTCATTTTTGATGAGACGCCGAATGAAAGCAGTTTAATCGCCGGCAACCGAAAACCCGCGATTTCCCGTAAATCCCGTATAGTCGAATGTATACAAAGAAAGTAAGCAGGGAGTAAACTCATTTCCCGAACGATTTTTAAAATTATTTTTTCACCACTAAAACCCATGAGACTTGTAGTTTTCAAAAATATTTTCATTTTTGATGAGACGCCGAATGAAAGCAGTTTAATCGCCGGCAACCGAAAACCCGCGATTTCCCGTAAATCCCGTATAGTCGAATGATGTATACAAAGAAAGTAAGCAGGGAGTAAACTCATTTCCCGAACGATTTTTAAAATTATTTTTTCACCACTAAAACCCATGAGACTTGTAGTTTTCAAAAATATTTTCATTTTTGATGAGACGCCGAATGAAAGCAGTTTAATCGCCGGCAACCGAAAACCCGCGATTTACCGTAAATCCCGTATAGTCGAATGTATACAAAGAAAGTAAGCAGGGAGTAAACTCAGTTCCCGAACGATTTTTAAAATTATTTTTTCACCACTAAAACCCATGAGACTTGTAGTTTTCAAAAATATTTTCATTTTTGATGAGACGCCGAATGAAAGCAGTTTAATCGCCGGCAACCGAAAACCCGCGATTTCCCGTAAATCCCGTATAGTCGAATGTATACAAAGAAAGTAAGCAGGGAGTAAACTCATTTCCCGAACGATTTTTAAAATTATTTTTTCACCACTAAAACCCATGAGACTTGTAGTTTTCAAAAATATTTTCATTTTTGATGAGACGCCGAATGAAAGCAGTTTAATCGCCGGCAACCGAAAACCCGCGATTTCCCGTAAATCCCGTATAGTCGAATGTATACAAAGAAAGTAAGCAGGGAGTAAACTCATTTCCCGAACGATTTTTAAAATTATTTTTTCACCACTAAAACCCATGAGACTTGTAGTTTTCAAAAATATTTTCATTTTTGATGAGACGCCGAATGAAAGCAGTTTAATCGCCGGCAACCGAAAACCCGCGATTTCCCGTAAATCCCGTATAGTCGAATGTATACAAAGAAAGTAAGCAGGGAGTAAACTCATTTCCCGAACGATTTTTAAAATTATTTTTTCACCACTAAAACCCATGAGACTTGTAGTTTTCAAAAATATTTTCATTTTTGATGAGACGCCGAATGAAAGCAGTTTAATCGCCGGCAACCGAAAACCCGCGATTTCCCGTAAATCCCGTATAGTCGAATGTATACAAAGAAAGTAAGCAGGGAGTAAACTCATTTCCCGAACGATTTTTAAAATTATTTTTTCACCACTAAAACCCATGAGACTTGTAGTTTTCAAAAATATTTTCATTTTTGATGAGACGCCGAATGAAAGCAGTTTAATCGCCGGCAACCGAAAACCCGCGATTTCCCGTAAATCCCGTATAGTCGAATGTATACAAAGAAAGTAAGCAGGGAGTAAACTCATTTCCCGAACGATTTTTAAAATTATTTTTTCACCACTAAAACCCATGAGACTTGTAGTTTTCAAAAATATTTTCATTTTTGATGAGACGCCGAATGAAAGCAGTTTAATCGCCGGCAACCGAAAACCCGCGATTTCCCGTAAATCCCGTATAGTCGAATGTATACAAAGAAAGTAAGCAGGGAGTAAACTCATTTCCCGAACGATTTTTAAAATTATTTTTTCACCACTAAAACCCATGAGACTTGTAGTTTTCAAAAATATTTTCATTTTTGATGAGACGCCGAATGAAAGCAGTTTAATCGCCGGCAACCGAAAACCCGCGATTTCCCGTAAATCCCGTATAGTCGAATGTATACAAAGAAAGTAAGCAGGGAGTAAACTCATTTCCCGAACGATTTTTAAAATTATTTTTTCACCACTAAAACCCATGAGACTTGTAGTTTTCAAAAATATTTTCATTTTTGATGAGACGCCGAATGAAAGCAGTTTAATCGCCGGCAACCGAAAACCCGCGATTTCCCGTAAATCCCGTATAGTCGAATGTATACAAAGAAAGTAAGCAGGGAGTAAACTCATTTCCCGAACGATTTTTAAAATTATTTTTTCACCACTAAAACCCATGAGACTTGTAGTTTTCAAAAATATTTTCATTTTTGATGAGACGCCGAATGAAAGCAGTTTAATCGCCGGCAACCGAAAACCCGCGATTTCCCGTAAATCCCGTATAGTCGAATGTATACAAAGAAAGTAAGCAGGGAGTAAACTCATTTCCCGAACGATTTTTAAAATTATTTTTTCACCACTAAAACCCATGAGACTTGTAGTTTTCAAAAATATTTTCATTTTTGATGAGACGCCGAATGAAAGCAGTTTAATCGCCGGCAACCGAAAACCCGCGATTTCCCGTAAATCCCGTATAGTCGAATGTATACAAAGAAAGTAAGCAGGGAGTAAACTCATTTCCCGAACGATTTTTAAAATTATTTTTTCACCACTAAAACCCATGAGACTTGTAGTTTTCAAAAATATTTTCATTTTTGATGAGACGCCGAATGAAAGCAGTTTAATCGCCGGCAACCGAAAACCCGCGATTTCCCGTAAATCCCGTATAGTCGAATGTATACAAAGAAAGTAAGCAGGGAGTAAACTCATTTCCCGAACGATTTTTAAAATTATTTTTTCACCACTAAAACCCATGAGACTTGTAGTTTTCAAAAATATTTTCATTTTTGATGAGACGCCGAATGAAAGCAGTTTAATCGCCGGCAACCGAAAACCCGCGATTTCCCGTAAATCCCGTATAGTCGAATGTATACAAAGAAAGTAAGCAGGGAGTAAACTCATTTCCCGAACGATTTTTAAAATTATTTTTTCACCACTAAAACCCATGAGACTTGTAGTTTTCAAAAATATTTTCATTTTTGATGAGACGCCGAATGAAAGCAGTTTAATCGCCGGCAACCGAAAACCCGCGATTTCCCGTAAATCCCGTATAGTCGAATGTATACAAAGAAAGTAAGCAGGGAGTAAACTCATTTCCCGAACGATTTTTAAAATTATTTTTTCACCACTAAAACCCATGAGACTTGTAGTTTTCAAAAATATTTTCATTTTTGATGAGACGCCGAATGAAAGCAGTTTAATCGCCGGCAACCGAAAACCCGCGATTTCCCGTAAATCCCGTATAGTCGAATGTATACAAAGAAAGTAAGCAGGGAGTAAACTCATTTCCCGAACGATTTTTAAAATTATTTTTTCACCACTAAAACCCATGAGACTTGTAGTTTTCAAAAATATTTTCATTTTTGATGAGACGCCGAATGAAAGCAGTTTAATCGCCGGCAACCGAAAACCCGCGATTTCCCGTAAATCCCGTATAGTCGAATGTATACAAAGAAAGTAAGCAGGGAGTAAACTCATTTCCCGAACGATTTTTAAAATTATTTTTTCACCACTAAAACCCATGAGACTTGTAGTTTTCAAAAATATTTTCATTTTTGATGAGACGCCGAATGAAAGCAGTTTAATCGCCGGCAACCGAAAACCCGCGATTTCCCGTAAATCCCGTATAGTCGAATGTATACAAAGAAAGTAAGCAGGGAGTAAACTCATTTCCCGAACGATTTTTAAAATTATTTTTTCACCACTAAAACCCATGAGACTTGTAGTTTTCAAAAATATTTTCATTTTTGATGAGACGCCGAATGAAAGCAGTTTAATCGCCGGCAACCGAAAACCCGCGATTTCCCGTAAATCCCGTATAGTCGAATGTATACAAAGAAAGTAAGCAGGGAGTAAACTCATTTCCCGAACGATTTTTAAAATTATTTTTTCACCACTAAAACCCATGAGACTTGTAGTTTTCAAAAATATTTTCATTTTTGATGAGACGCCGAATGAAAGCAGTTTAATCGCCGGCAACCGAAAACCCGCGATTTCCCGTAAATCCCGTATAGTCGAATGTATACAAAGAAAGTAAGCAGGGAGTAAACTCATTTCCCGAACGATTTTTAAAATTATTTTTTCACCACTAAAACCCATGAGACTTGTAGTTTTCAAAAATATTTTCATTTTTGATGAGACGCCGAATGAAAGCAGTTTAATCGCCGGCAACCGAAAACCCGCGATTTCCCGTAAATCCCGTATAGTCGAATGTATACAAAGAAAGTAAGCAGGGAGTAAACTCATTTCCCGAACGATTTTTAAAATTATTTTTTCACCACTAAAACCCATGAGACTTGTAGTTTTCAAAAATATTTTCATTTTTGATGAGACGCCGAATGAAAGCAGTTTAATCGCCGGCAACCGAAAACCCGCGATTTCCCGTAAATCCCGTATAGTCGAATGTATACAAAGAAAGTAAGCAGGGAGTAAACTCATTTCCCGAACGATTTTTAAAATTATTTTTTCACCACTAAAACCCATGAGACTTGTAGTTTTCAAAAATATTTTCATTTTTGATGAGACGCCGAATGAAAGCAGTTTAATCGCCGGCAACCGAAAACCCGCGATTTCCCGTAAATCCCGTATAGTCGAATGTATACAAAGAAAGTAAGCAGGGAGTAAACTCATTTCCCGAACGATTTTTAAAATTATTTTTTCACCACTAAAACCCATGAGACTTGTAGTTTTCAAAAATATTTTCATTTTTGATGAGACGCCGAATGAAAGCAGTTTAATCGCCGGCAACCGAAAACCCGCGATTTCCCGTAAATCCCGTATAGTCGAATGTATACAAAGAAAGTAAGCAGGGAGTAAACTCATTTCCCGAACGATTTTTAAAATTATTTTTTCACCACTAAAACCCATGAGACTTGTAGTTTTCAAAAATATTTTCATTTTTGATGAGACGCCGAATGAAAGCAGTTTAATCGCCGGCAACCGAAAACCCGCGATTTCCCGTAAATCCCGTATAGTCGAATGTATACAAAGAAAGTAAGCAGGGAGTAAACTCATTTCCCGAACGATTTTTAAAATTATTTTTTCACCACTAAAACCCATGAGACTTGTAGTTTTCAAAAATATTTTCATTTTTGATGAGACGCCGAATGAAAGCAGTTTAATCGCCGGCAACCGAAAACCCGCGATTTCCCGTAAATCCCGTATAGTCGAATGTATACAAAGAAAGTAAGCAGGGAGTAAACTCATTTCCCGAACGATTTTTAAAATTATTTTTTCACCACTAAAACCCATGAGACTTGTAGTTTTCAAAAATATTTTCATTTTTGATGAGACGCCGAATGAAAGCAGTTTAATCGCCGGCAACCGAAAACCCGCGATTTCCCGTAAATCCCGTATAGTCGAATGTATACAAAGAAAGTAAGCAGGGAGTAAACTCATTTCCCGAACGATTTTTAAAATTATTTTTTCACCACTAAAACCCATGAGACTTGTAGTTTTCAAAAATATTTTCATTTTTGATGAGACGCCGAATGAAAGCAGTTTAATCGCCGGCAACCGAAAACCCGCGATTTCCCGTAAATCCCGTATAGTCGAATGTATACAAAGAAAGTAAGCAGGGAGTAAACTCATTTCCCGAACGATTTTTAAAATTATTTTTTCACCACTAAAACCCATGAGACTTGTAGTTTTCAAAAATATTTTCATTTTTGATGAGACGCCGAATGAAAGCAGTTTAATCGCCGGCAACCGAAAACCCGCGATTTCCCGTAAATCCCGTATAGTCGAATGTATACAAAGAAAGTAAGCAGGGAGTAAACTCATTTCCCGAACGATTTTTAAAATTATTTTTTCACCACTAAAACCCATGAGACTTGTAGTTTTCAAAAATATTTTCATTTTTGATGAGACGCCGAATGAAAGCAGTTTAATCGCCGGCAACCGAAAACCCGCGATTTCCCGTAAATCCCGTATAGTCGAATGTATACAAAGAAAGTAAGCAGGGAGTAAACTCATTTCCCGAACGATTTTTAAAATTATTTTTTCACCACTAAAACCCATGAGACTTGTAGTTTTCAAAAATATTTTCATTTTTGATGAGACGCCGAATGAAAGCAGTTTAATCGCCGGCAACCGAAAACCCGCGATTTCCCGTAAATCCCGTATAGTCGAATGTATACAAAGAAAGTAAGCAGGGAGTAAACTCATTTCCCGAACGATTTTTAAAATTATTTTTTCACCACTAAAACCCATGAGACTTGTAGTTTTCAAAAATATTTTCATTTTTGATGAGACGCCGAATGAAAGCAGTTTAATCGCCGGCAACCGAAAACCCGCGATTTCCCGTAAATCCCGTATAGTCGAATGTATACAAAGAAAGTAAGCAGGGAGTAAACTCATTTCCCGAACGATTTTTAAAATTATTTTTTCACCACTAAAACCCATGAGACTTGTAGTTTTCAAAAATATTTTCATTTTTGATGAGACGCCGAATGAAAGCAGTTTAATCGCCGGCAACCGAAAACCCGCGATTTCCCGTAAATCCCGTATAGTCGAATGTATACAAAGAAAGTAAGCAGGGAGTAAACTCATTTCCCGAACGATTTTTAAAATTATTTTTTCACCACTAAAACCCATGAGACTTGTAGTTTTCAAAAATATTTTCATTTTTGATGAGACGCCGAATGAAAGCAGTTTAATCGCCGGCAACCGAAAACCCGCGATTTCCCGTAAATCCCGTATAGTCGAATGTATACAAAGAAAGTAAGCAGGGAGTAAACTCATTTCCCGAACGATTTTTAAAATTATTTTTTCACCACTAAAACCCATGAGACTTGTAGTTTTCAAAAATATTTTCATTTTTGATGAGACGCCGAATGAAAGCAGTTTAATCGCCGGCAACCGAAAACCCGCGATTTCCCGTAAATCCCGTATAGTCGAATGTATACAAAGAAAGTAAGCAGGGAGTAAACTCATTTCCCGAACGATTTTTAAAATTATTTTTTCACCACTAAAACCCATGAGACTTGTAGTTTTCAAAAATATTTTCATTTTTGATGAGACGCCGAATGAAAGCAGTTTAATCGCCGGCAACCGAAAACCCGCGATTTCCCGTAAATCCCGTATAGTCGAATGTATACAAAGAAAGTAAGCAGGGAGTAAACTCATTTCCCGAACGATTTTTAAAATTATTTTTTCACCACTAAAACCCATGAGACTTGTAGTTTTCAAAAATATTTTCATTTTTGATGAGACGCCGAATGAAAGCAGTTTAATCGCCGGCAACCGAAAACCCGCGATTTCCCGTAAATCCCGTATAGTCGAATGTATACAAAGAAAGTAAGCAGGGAGTAAACTCATTTCCCGAACGATTTTTAAAATTATTTTTTCACCACTAAAACCCATGAGACTTGTAGTTTTCAAAAATATTTTCATTTTTGATGAGACGCCGAATGAAAGCAGTTTAATCGCCGGCAACCGAAAACCCGCGATTTCCCGTAAATCCCGTATAGTCGAATGTATACAAAGAAAGTAAGCAGGGAGTAAACTCATTTCCCGAACGATTTTTAAAATTATTTTTTCACCACTAAAACCCATGAGACTTGTAGTTTTCAAAAATATTTTCATTTTTGATGAGACGCCGAATGAAAGCAGTTTAATCGCCGGCAACCGAAAACCCGCGATTTCCCGTAAATCCCGTATAGTCGAATGTATACAAAGAAAGTAAGCAGGGAGTAAACTCATTTCCCGAACGATTTTTAAAATTATTTTTTCACCACTAAAACCCATGAGACTTGTAGTTTTCAAAAATATTTTCATTTTTGATGAGACGCCGAATGAAAGCAGTTTAATCGCCGGCAACCGAAAACCCGCGATTTCCCGTAAATCCCGTATAGTCGAATGTATACAAAGAAAGTAAGCAGGGAGTAAACTCATTTCCCGAACGATTTTTAAAATTATTTTTTCACCACTAAAACCCATGAGACTTGTAGTTTTCAAAAATATTTTCATTTTTGATGAGACGCCGAATGAAAGCAGTTTAATCGCCGGCAACCGAAAACCCGCGATTTCCCGTAAATCCCGTATAGTCGAATGTATACAAAGAAAGTAAGCAGGGAGTAAACTCATTTCCCGAACGATTTTTAAAATTATTTTTTCACCACTAAAACCCATGAGACTTGTAGTTTTCAAAAATATTTTCATTTTTGATGAGACGCCGAATGAAAGCAGTTTAATCGCCGGCAACCGAAAACCCGCGATTTCCCGTAAATCCCGTATAGTCGAATGTATACAAAGAAAGTAAGCAGGGAGTAAACTCATTTCCCGAACGATTTTTAAAATTATTTTTTCACCACTAAAACCCATGAGACTTGTAGTTTTCAAAAATATTTTCATTTTTGATGAGACGCCGAATGAAAGCAGTTTAATCGCCGGCAACCGAAAACCCGCGATTTCCCGTAAATCCCGTATAGTCGAATGTATACAAAGAAAGTAAGCAGGGAGTAAACTCATTTCCCGAACGATTTTTAAAATTATTTTTTCACCACTAAAACCCATGAGACTTGTAGTTTTCAAAAATATTTTCATTTTTGATGAGACGCCGAATGAAAGCAGTTTAATCGCCGGCAACCGAAAACCCGCGATTTCCCGTAAATCCCGTATAGTCGAATGTATACAAAGAAAGTAAGCAGGGAGTAAACTCATTTCCCGAACGATTTTTAAAATTATTTTTTCACCACTAAAACCCATGAGACTTGTAGTTTTCAAAAATATTTTCATTTTTGATGAGACGCCGAATGAAAGCAGTTTAATCGCCGGCAACCGAAAACCCGCGATTTCCCGTAAATCCCGTATAGTCGAATGTATACAAAGAAAGTAAGCAGGGAGTAAACTCATTTCCCGAACGATTTTTAAAATTATTTTTTCACCACTAAAACCCATGAGACTTGTAGTTTTCAAAAATATTTTCATTTTTGATGAGACGCCGAATGAAAGCAGTTTAATCGCCGGCAACCGAAAACCCGCGATTTCCCGTAAATCCCGTATAGTCGAATGTATACAAAGAAAGTAAGCAGGGAGTAAACTCATTTCCCGAACGATTTTTAAAATTATTTTTTCACCACTAAAACCCATGAGACTTGTAGTTTTCAAAAATATTTTCATTTTTGATGAGACGCCGAATGAAAGCAGTTTAATCGCCGGCAACCGAAAACCCGCGATTTCCCGTAAATCCCGTATAGTCGAATGTATACAAAGAAAGTAAGCAGGGAGTAAACTCATTTCCCGAACGATTTTTAAAATTATTTTTTCACCACTAAAACCCATGAGACTTGTAGTTTTCAAAAATATTTTCATTTTTGATGAGACGCCGAATGAAAGCAGTTTAATCGCCGGCAACCGAAAACCCGCGATTTCCCGTAAATCCCGTATAGTCGAATGTATACAAAGAAAGTAAGCAGGGAGTAAACTCATTTCCCGAACGATTTTTAAAATTATTTTTTCACCACTAAAACCCATGAGACTTGTAGTTTTCAAAAATATTTTCATTTTTGATGAGACGCCGAATGAAAGCAGTTTAATCGCCGGCAACCGAAAACCCGCGATTTCCCGTAAATCCCGTATAGTCGAATGTATACAAAGAAAGTAAGCAGGGAGTAAACTCATTTCCCGAACGATTTTTAAAATTATTTTTTCACCACTAAAACCCATGAGACTTGTAGTTTTCAAAAATATTTTCATTTTTGATGAGACGCCGAATGAAAGCAGTTTAATCGCCGGCAACCGAAAACCCGCGATTTCCCGTAAATCCCGTATAGTCGAATGTATACAAAGAAAGTAAGCAGGGAGTAAACTCATTTCCCGAACGATTTTTAAAATTATTTTTTCACCACTAAAACCCATGAGACTTGTAGTTTTCAAAAATATTTTCATTTTTGATGAGACGCCGAATGAAAGCAGTTTAATCGCCGGCAACCGAAAACCCGCGATTTCCCGTAAATCCCGTATAGTCGAATGTATACAAAGAAAGTAAGCAGGGAGTAAACTCATTTCCCGAACGATTTTTAAAATTATTTTTTCACCACTAAAACCCATGAGACTTGTAGTTTTCAAAAATATTTTCATTTTTGATGAGACGCCGAATGAAAGCAGTTTAATCGCCGGCAACCGAAAACCCGCGATTTCCCGTAAATCCCGTATAGTCGAATGTATACAAAGAAAGTAAGCAGGGAGTAAACTCATTTCCCGAACGATTTTTAAAATTATTTTTTCACCACTAAAACCCATGAGACTTGTAGTTTTCAAAAATATTTTCATTTTTGATGAGACGCCGAATGAAAGCAGTTTAATCGCCGGCAACCGAAAACCCGCGATTTCCCGTAAATCCCGTATAGTCGAATGTATACAAAGAAAGTAAGCAGGGAGTAAACTCATTTCCCGAACGATTTTTAAAATTATTTTTTCACCACTAAAACCCATGAGACTTGTAGTTTTCAAAAATATTTTCATTTTTGATGAGACGCCGAATGAAAGCAGTTTAATCGCCGGCAACCGAAAACCCGCGATTTCCCGTAAATCCCGTATAGTCGAATGTATACAAAGAAAGTAAGCAGGGAGTAAACTCATTTCCCGAACGATTTTTAAAATTATTTTTTCACCACTAAAACCCATGAGACTTGTAGTTTTCAAAAATATTTTCATTTTTGATGAGACGCCGAATGAAAGCAGTTTAATCGCCGGCAACCGAAAACCCGCGATTTCCCGTAAATCCCGTATAGTCGAATGTATACAAAGAAAGTAAGCAGGGAGTAAACTCATTTCCCGAACGATTTTTAAAATTATTTTTTCACCACTAAAACCCATGAGACTTGTAGTTTTCAAAAATATTTTCATTTTTGATGAGACGCCGAATGAAAGCAGTTTAATCGCCGGCAACCGAAAACCCGCGATTTCCCGTAAATCCCGTATAGTCGAATGTATACAAAGAAAGTAAGCAGGGAGTAAACTCATTTCCCGAACGATTTTTAAAATTATTTTTTCACCACTAAAACCCATGAGACTTGTAGTTTTCAAAAATATTTTCATTTTTGATGAGACGCCGAATGAAAGCAGTTTAATCGCCGGCAACCGAAAACCCGCGATTTCCCGTAAATCCCGTATAGTCGAATGTATACAAAGAAAGTAAGCAGGGAGTAAACTCATTTCCCGAACGATTTTTAAAATTATTTTTTCACCACTAAAACCCATGAGACTTGTAGTTTTCAAAAATATTTTCATTTTTGATGAGACGCCGAATGAAAGCAGTTTAATCGCCGGCAACCGAAAACCCGCGATTTCCCGTAAATCCCGTATAGTCGAATGTATACAAAGAAAGTAAGCAGGGAGTAAACTCATTTCCCGAACGATTTTTAAAATTATTTTTTCACCACTAAAACCCATGAGACTTGTAGTTTTCAAAAATATTTTCATTTTTGATGAGACGCCGAATGAAAGCAGTTTAATCGCCGGCAACCGAAAACCCGCGATTTCCCGTAAATCCCGTATAGTCGAATGTATACAAAGAAAGTAAGCAGGGAGTAAACTCATTTCCCGAACGATTTTTAAAATTATTTTTTCACCACTAAAACCCATGAGACTTGTAGTTTTCAAAAATATTTTCATTTTTGATGAGACGCCGAATGAAAGCAGTTTAATCGCCGGCAACCGAAAACCCGCGATTTCCCGTAAATCCCGTATAGTCGAATGTATACAAAGAAAGTAAGCAGGGAGTAAACTCATTTCCCGAACGATTTTTAAAATTATTTTTTCACCACTAAAACCCATGAGACTTGTAGTTTTCAAAAATATTTTCATTTTTGATGAGACGCCGAATGAAAGCAGTTTAATCGCCGGCAACCGAAAACCCGCGATTTCCCGTAAATCCCGTATAGTCGAATGTATACAAAGAAAGTAAGCAGGGAGTAAACTCATTTCCCGAACGATTTTTAAAATTATTTTTTCACCACTAAAACCCATGAGACTTGTAGTTTTCAAAAATATTTTCATTTTTGATGAGACGCCGAATGAAAGCAGTTTAATCGCCGGCAACCGAAAACCCGCGATTTCCCGTAAATCCCGTATAGTCGAATGTATACAAAGAAAGTAAGCAGGGAGTAAACTCATTTCCCGAACGATTTTTAAAATTATTTTTTCACCACTAAAACCCATGAGACTTGTAGTTTTCAAAAATATTTTCATTTTTGATGAGACGCCGAATGAAAGCAGTTTAATCGCCGGCAACCGAAAACCCGCGATTTCCCGTAAATCCCGTCGGCCCGTATAGTCGAATGTATACAAAGAAAGTAAGCAGGGAGTAAACTCATTTCCCGAACGATTTTTAAAATTATTTTTTCACCACTAAAACCCATGAGACTTGTAGTTTTCAAAAATATTTTCATTTTTGATGAGACGCCGAATGAAAGCAGTTTAATCGCCGGCAACCGAAAACCCGCGATTTCCCGTAAATCCCGTATAGTCGAATGTATACAAAGAAAGTAAGCAGGGAGTAAACTCATTTCCCGAACGATTTTTAAAATTATTTTTTCACCACTAAAACCCATGAGACTTGTAGTTTTCAAAAATATTTTCATTTTTGATGAGACGCCGAATGAAAGCAGTTTAATCGCCGGCAACCGAAAACCCGCGATTTCCCGTAAATCCCGTATAGTCGAATGTATACAAAGAAAGTAAGCAGGGAGTAAACTCATTTCCCGAACGATTTTTAAAATTATTTTTTCACCACTAAAACCCATGAGACTTGTAGTTTTCAAAAATATTTTCATTTTTGATGAGACGCCGAATGAAAGCAGTTTAATCGCCGGCAACCGAAAACCCGCGATTTCCCGTAAATCCCGTATAGTCGAATGTATACAAAGAAAGTAAGCAGGGAGTAAACTCATTTCCCGAACGATTTTTAAAATTATTTTTTCACCACTAAAACCCATGAGACTTGTAGTTTTCAAAAATATTTTCATTTTTGATGAGACGCCGAATGAAAGCAGTTTAATCGCCGGCAACCGAAAACCCGCGATTTCCCGTAAATCCCGTATAGTCGAATGTATACAAAGAAAGTAAGCAGGGAGTAAACTCATTTCCCGAACGATTTTTAAAATTATTTTTTCACCACTAAAACCCATGAGACTTGTAGTTTTCAAAAATATTTTCATTTTTGATGAGACGCCGAATGAAAGCAGTTTAATCGCCGGCAACCGAAAACCCGCGATTTCCCGTAAATCCCGTATAGTCGAATGTATACAAAGAAAGTAAGCAGGGAGTAAACTCATTTCCCGAACGATTTTTAAAATTATTTTTTCACCACTAAAACCCATGAGACTTGTAGTTTTCAAAAATATTTTCATTTTTGATGAGACGCCGAATGAAAGCAGTTTAATCGCCGGCAACCGAAAACCCGCGATTTCCCGTAAATCCCGTATAGTCGAATGTATACAAAGAAAGTAAGCAGGGAGTAAACTCATTTCCCGAACGATTTTTAAAATTATTTTTTCACCACTAAAACCCATGAGACTTGTAGTTTTCAAAAATATTTTCATTTTTGATGAGACGCCGAATGAAAGCAGTTTAATCGCCGGCAACCGAAAACCCGCGATTTCCCGTAAATCCCGTATAGTCGAATGTATACAAAGAAAGTAAGCAGGGAGTAAACTCATTTCCCGAACGATTTTTAAAATTATTTTTTCACCACTAAAACCCATGAGACTTGTAGTTTTCAAAAATATTTTCATTTTTGATGAGACGCCGAATGAAAGCAGTTTAATCGCCGGCAACCGAAAACCCGCGATTTCCCGTAAATCCCGTATAGTCGAATGTATACAAAGAAAGTAAGCAGGGAGTAAACTCATTTCCCGAACGATTTTTAAAATTATTTTTTCACCACTAAAACCCATGAGACTTGTAGTTTTCAAAAATATTTTCATTTTTGATGAGACGCCGAATGAAAGCAGTTTAATCGCCGGCAACCGAAAACCCGCGATTTCCCGTAAATCCCGTATAGTCGAATGTATACAAAGAAAGTAAGCAGGGAGTAAACTCATTTCCCGAACGATTTTTAAAATTATTTTTTCACCACTAAAACCCATGAGACTTGTAGTTTTCAAAAATATTTTCATTTTTGATGAGACGCCGAATGAAAGCAGTTTAATCGCCGGCAACCGAAAACCCGCGATTTCCCGTAAATCCCGTATAGTCGAATGTATACAAAGAAAGTAAGCAGGGAGTAAACTCATTTCCCGAACGATTTTTAAAATTATTTTTTCACCACTAAAACCCATGAGACTTGTAGTTTTCAAAAATATTTTCATTTTTGATGAGACGCCGAATGAAAGCAGTTTAATCGCCGGCAACCGAAAACCCGCGATTTCCCGTAAATCCCGTATAGTCGAATGTATACAAAGAAAGTAAGCAGGGAGTAAACTCATTTCCCGAACGATTTTTAAAATTATTTTTTCACCACTAAAACCCATGAGACTTGTAGTTTTCAAAAATATTTTCATTTTTGATGAGACGCCGAATGAAAGCAGTTTAATCGCCGGCAACCGAAAACCCGCGATTTCCCGTAAATCCCGTATAGTCGAATGTATACAAAGAAAGTAAGCAGGGAGTAAACTCATTTCCCGAACGATTTTTAAAATTATTTTTTCACCACTAAAACCCATGAGACTTGTAGTTTTCAAAAATATTTTCATTTTTGATGAGACGCCGAATGAAAGCAGTTTAATCGCCGGCAACCGAAAACCCGCGATTTCCCGTAAATCCCGTATAGTCGAATGTATACAAAGAAAGTAAGCAGGGAGTAAACTCATTTCCCGAACGATTTTTAAAATTATTTTTTCACCACTAAAACCCATGAGACTTGTAGTTTTCAAAAATATTTTCATTTTTGATGAGACGCCGAATGAAAGCAGTTTAATCGCCGGCAACCGAAAACCCGCGATTTCCCGTAAATCCCGTATAGTCGAATGTATACAAAGAAAGTAAGCAGGGAGTAAACTCATTTCCCGAACGATTTTTAAAATTATTTTTTCACCACTAAAACCCATGAGACTTGTAGTTTTCAAAAATATTTTCATTTTTGATGAGACGCCGAATGAAAGCAGTTTAATCGCCGGCAACCGAAAACCCGCGATTTCCCGTAAATCCCGTATAGTCGAATGTATACAAAGAAAGTAAGCAGGGAGTAAACTCATTTCCCGAACGATTTTTAAAATTATTTTTTCACCACTAAAACCCATGAGACTTGTAGTTTTCAAAAATATTTTCATTTTTGATGAGACGCCGAATGAAAGCAGTTTAATCGCCGGCAACCGAAAACCCGCGATTTCCCGTAAATCCCGTATAGTCGAATGTATACAAAGAAAGTAAGCAGGGAGTAAACTCATTTCCCGAACGATTTTTAAAATTATTTTTTCACCACTAAAACCCATGAGACTTGTAGTTTTCAAAAATATTTTCATTTTTGATGAGACGCCGAATGAAAGCAGTTTAATCGCCGGCAACCGAAAACCCGCGATTTCCCGTAAATCCCGTATAGTCGAATGTATACAAAGAAAGTAAGCAGGGAGTAAACTCATTTCCCGAACGATTTTTAAAATTATTTTTTCACCACTAAAACCCATGAGACTTGTAGTTTTCAAAAATATTTTCATTTTTGATGAGACGCCGAATGAAAGCAGTTTAATCGCCGGCAACCGAAAACCCGCGATTTCCCGTAAATCCCGTATAGTCGAATGTATACAAAGAAAGTAAGCAGGGAGTAAACTCATTTCCCGAACGATTTTTAAAATTATTTTTTCACCACTAAAACCCATGAGACTTGTAGTTTTCAAAAATATTTTCATTTTTGATGAGACGCCGAATGAAAGCAGTTTAATCGCCGGCAACCGAAAACCCGCGATTTCCCGTAAATCCCGTATAGTCGAATGTATACAAAGAAAGTAAGCAGGGAGTAAACTCATTTCCCGAACGATTTTTAAAATTATTTTTTCACCACTAAAACCCATGAGACTTGTAGTTTTCAAAAATATTTTCATTTTTGATGAGACGCCGAATGAAAGCAGTTTAATCGCCGGCAACCGAAAACCCGCGATTTCCCGTAAATCCCGTATAGTCGAATGTATACAAAGAAAGTAAGCAGGGAGTAAACTCATTTCCCGAACGATTTTTAAAATTATTTTTTCACCACTAAAACCCATGAGACTTGTAGTTTTCAAAAATATTTTCATTTTTGATGAGACGCCGAATGAAAGCAGTTTAATCGCCGGCAACCGAAAACCCGCGATTTCCCGTAAATCCCGTATAGTCGAATGTATACAAAGAAAGTAAGCAGGGAGTAAACTCATTTCCCGAACGATTTTTAAAATTATTTTTTCACCACTAAAACCCATGAGACTTGTAGTTTTCAAAAATATTTTCATTTTTGATGAGACGCCGAATGAAAGCAGTTTAATCGCCGGCAACCGAAAACCCGCGATTTCCCGTAAATCCCGTATAGTCGAATGTATACAAAGAAAGTAAGCAGGGAGTAAACTCATTTCCCGAACGATTTTTAAAATTATTTTTTCACCACTAAAACCCATGAGACTTGTAGTTTTCAAAAATATTTTCATTTTTGATGAGACGCCGAATGAAAGCAGTTTAATCGCCGGCAACCGAAAACCCGCGATTTCCCGTAAATCCCGTATAGTCGAATGTATACAAAGAAAGTAAGCAGGGAGTAAACTCATTTCCCGAACGATTTTTAAAATTATTTTTTCACCACTAAAACCCATGAGACTTGTAGTTTTCAAAAATATTTTCATTTTTGATGAGACGCCGAATGAAAGCAGTTTAATCGCCGGCAACCGAAAACCCGCGATTTCCCGTAAATCCCGTATAGTCGAATGTATACAAAGAAAGTAAGCAGGGAGTAAACTCATTTCCCGAACGATTTTTAAAATTATTTTTTCACCACTAAAACCCATGAGACTTGTAGTTTTCAAAAATATTTTCATTTTTGATGAGACGCCGAATGAAAGCAGTTTAATCGCCGGCAACCGAAAACCCGCGATTTCCCGTAAATCCCGTATAGTCGAATGTATACAAAGAAAGTAAGCAGGGAGTAAACTCATTTCCCGAACGATTTTTAAAATTATTTTTTCACCACTAAAACCCATGAGACTTGTAGTTTTCAAAAATATTTTCATTTTTGATGAGACGCCGAATGAAAGCAGTTTAATC
>JASGCC010001432.1:0-37064 GCA_030067915.1 Hydractinia echinata | reverse complement strand
AGATCAAAACAGCAAAAATAATATTAGTTAAATAACACGACGAAAATATTTTCATTTTTATTACTGAACATAGTAAACTAATTCATGAGTAAATATAAAGAAAAGAAAGATTTGTAAACAAAGTTGAAACTGCCACATTGAACGTTCGATTTGTTTATGAAAGTCTTAGGTATTTGTATTTATCAAATTTGGCGCCATCTCATCATAACAAATTTCATTGTTCGAAGTTGGATGTTGGATGTATGTTGGGAAATAATGAACCAAGTTACGAAAAAATATTCCTTCCAAGTTTCAAGAAGTATTAAAGAAGGATATAAAATGATGGCACTACGATTGTTTGTAAATATTCATGGTTATCTTAAGTTAAAGATCTTATTTTTTATGTTCATTGGTAAGTACATCTCAAACTTGCTTTCTTTCTTCCCCACACAGCCATAAAAATTTTGTAAAATTGTTGCTAGGAAGGAATATGGATATTAGTCATGAAATATAGTTACTTGTTTGTCGTTATAGTAGTTATTTTATTATAATTTCGATCTTAGACGTTCCTTAATTTTTTCTCCTTCAATTAAAATTTTTTTTGCAGCTGCCACAAAAACGTTTTTTGTGCGCCTCTCACTTAATCTGACCAGATTAAAGGAGAGGCGAACAATTTTCTTTCTATTATAAATCTTTTTTTAAAGATTTTTTATATGTTGAATCCTAGAAACAAACTTTGGCAGCTATTGTACTGTTTTAAAATAGACCTCTTAAATTGTGCCAATTTGTTATTTCGTTTTCTATACCAAACTTTTTCTAAATAGGATTTTAATTCGTGTTGGCTCCATTAAGAAACCACTTGTCTACTTGGCACTGAAGTGATGAAAAATAACGGTTTAAAAAATTAAATCATTCATTTAATAACTTTTATGGAAACAAAACATAAACCGACCTCGGGCCCAGGACCCGTTTTCTCTACCACGTTTGGACGAGCGATAGAAAAAAAACTTGGGGTTTAGACTGGACATAAACCAATCTCACATAATTTCGCGAATCAATCAATTAGAGTTTCTGTGATTTATTTTTTCGTGAATGTTTCACAAGGAGAATTCTCTCGTTCGGTAGATTAACAAGGAGACTTTCCTGTTCGGTACTTTTTGTGTTATCTGTGGTTATTACAATTTTAACCCTTTTATTACCTGCCACCTGCAGACCCGGTGAGCTTCGTTACGATATGAGAATGTTACATAAACTATGTAGACTGACTTTCCTACAAGTTAAAGATGTTTCGAGAGAGCCTCTTCTAAATACGACGTCTCGCACAGCAACGCAGAAAAACTTTTTAAATTACTTTTTTCAGTGAATTACTTTTGTTCGAAAATGCACGACGTTCCGGGAAAACAAGTGATACAAATTTCAAGAAAAAATTCTTCACAATGACTTGACACTACACGAGAACGCATTTGGAATGAAAATTAAACAATTCTAAGTCAAAAAATAATTTTTAATAATAAAAAATAGGAATATAAATAAGAAGTCATGCCAAAGGTTCTCATATTTAAAATCTTGCGGTTTATATTATCGCGTTTTGTAAAAGCAAATATTATTTTCGTGATACTTAATTTCGAGATTTTTGATTTCCAAAAGTTCTAATGTTAAGGCAGATGACAATGAAAGGCGAAATTAGCGTCTTTTTTTATTTCATCACTGCTCAGAATATGAGAGCACGTGTTCTCCAGTGGGACACCAGCCGAGGGGAACTGATTATAATGATAACAAAGAATAACATACCAGTATAATAAAGAGAACAGCAACAAGACCAGGATCTGAAAATGGATTGACTTTATCTCCGTATATCATTGTCTTTACCTGCTGGCAAATCTTCATAACGTCTATTACCAACTGTCTAAACGTTATTACTAGTTAAACGTTCAAGACTCTTCTCATTACTTTCTTAATAGCCTACTTTAGTTAATTACATAAAGTTTTATTTTAATATCCTGGCACAATTTAATGGGACATACGAAATTATTCAGTAGAGCATGTGATATACGACGAACATATAAAAATGAAAATTTCTACTAATGGAACAAGTTATTATAGTAGCCTGACTTATTTTGTAACAGTAAGAAAATTCGGCCTGGTTAACGCATTTTTGTTGTACCCTCAATAAGTGTCATCACTTAAAGGTTTTGCACTGTCGCACGTACGATGTTATATTAAGAAATACGACCATTTTCAGTTGTTGCTCTTCAATTGTAGTGGGGTTTTTCTTTACAAATTTTTCATAAAAACGAAAATCGTACGTCAGACATTAAATCCATTAACAGATTTCAAATCAACTCGATCGGGAAGAATAATCAATGGAGTTATCTTGATAGGAGACGTCTACGAAAACTCGTTCAAACAAGTCTCATCTTCGACATTCAACAACCTGCCGAAGAAAATACGAGAGGAAGCAAAATTTATTAAGTTTGTAATTAAAGCGAAGGAATATTTATTGGGATATGCTCCAGCCCTGTTTGTTGTAGATTTATCTTGCTTTTTTCGTCTCAGCCTTTTTATTAGTATTTTATACCTTTTTGATTGTCTACCTGTTTTTTTACTTTTGTTTTGTCTGTACTTGTGCTCTCCCTTCTACTTTTTTTTTGGGTCATTTTTGTTGGTATTTACTTATACTATTTTAAACCTGTTTTTAATTTATATTCTCTCATATTTTAAATACTCTGACGAATAGCGATGTAATGTCGATGTGCAAGACCATACTCTTTAAAAAACTGTCAATGATTAGTGTTTTAATGTTAGCTTTATTATTAATTTCTTCACCGGGTAAACAATTAGAGAATAATCGGCGTTAAAATGACTAACCGTACGTCCCACAGTTTTAAAACAATTTTAGCTACTTTGCCGATGTTTAGAAGTCTTTCATGACACACATTCTTCCCTTTTACGCACCCCTCTTGCTTTAGCATTAGTTTCGAAGATATTGCATATTTTGAAGTAAGTCAAACTTGTTAAAATAGTCCTTTTAATTACATTGCAAATTCATGATCGCAGAGATAATTTCAAAGATCAGATCCGTTGGTCTGGAATATCCCCTAAAATCTTGACAATTATTTAGTTTTTGTAAAATTTAGTTAGCATCGGATGAACTTAACAATGGCTTAAACAAAAAAGATTTGCTATTTTATATTGCAAGGGGTAATTAAATCCGCTTATTTAAAAAATGTGAATTTATGGCTTAAATCTTTGCAGCACAACAACACGTTATTATGCTCACATTATACCCGAAACTGGTCAATGCCAAACTGCCAAACTGGTGGTTATATTCAAAAACAATATTAGATCTTTCTCTACATTTTTATGGCCACGCGTCTATGATTACACTGTTTTATCTCAATAATAATATGAATCTTCTCTATAATCATACGGAGCTTCCGTCTGTCTGTGACTTTTGCAAGGTGGATTATATTCTTCACAATTTTCTTTAATAAAGTCTATAAAACATCACCTATAAATCTGATCTGTAATTTACCAAACTTTAAGGTTAAAATAATATTGACGTCAAAGGAATGTATATTAACATTCGTGAAGCCATTACAATGCATTTAAAACTTTGAAGCCAAATAACACGGAAACGAGGTAGTGACGCCAGTCATTTTTTACCGCGTGGGTAACTTGGGACCACTTGGGACCAATTTGAGTAAGTTTCTCAAACCTGGGTCCCGGAATCCGTTTCGGAATGAAAGGGTTGATGACGTCATCAAAAAACCTCTAAACTCCAATATCTCTGCAACAGTTTGTCAAAGCAAGGAAGTCAAAGATACACGATTTTATACATTTTCTTGATCAGCGTTTCAAAATCCATACAATGAAGGCAACACGTATACAAATTCCTAAAAAAAAGGTTTTCTGTGTTTTGGCGGGTTTGGCTGACGTCAGCAAAATATTTAAACCCTTATTTCTGATTAACCGTTCATCAAAAGCATATGATCATATACATTTTCTTCATCAACGCTTTAAGCTCTACACAATAGGAAGGTTAACAAAATTCTAAAAAAATAATTTTATATATAAAAATTGGCAGTACCGACGTCATCAAAATTCAAATGACGGCTTTTTGTCATTTTTTCTCTGCCTAAATGGATTTTTTCACGGGCTTTGTCGTCTAGTTAATAATAATACCCAAGTCAAATATCAAAACAGCAAAAATACTATTAGTTAAATAACACGACGAAAATATTTTTATTTTTATTACTGAACTTAGAAAACTAATTCATGAGTAAAGATAAAGAAAAGAAACATTGTACGTTCGATTTGTTTATGGAAATTTAAGGTATGTGTATTTATCAAATTTGGCGCCATCTCATCATAACAAATTTCATCGTTCAAAGTTGGATCTTTGTTGTGAAATAATGAACCAAGTTACGAAAAAGTATTCGTTCCAAATTTCAAGAAGTATTAAAAAAGGTTATAAAATGCACTACGATTGTTTGTAAAATATTCATGGTTAAAGATCTTATTTTTTATGTTCATTGGTAAGTACATCTCAAACTTTCTTTCTTTCTTCTCCACAAAGTCATAAAAACTTTATAAAATTGTTGCTAGGTAGCAATATGGATATTAGTCATGAAATATAGTTACTTGTGTGTCGTTATAGTAGTTATTTTATTAGATTTTAGAATTTAGACGTTCCTTAATTATTGCTCCTTCAATTAAAATTTATTTTGTAGCTGCCACAAAAAAGTTTTCTGTTCGCCTCTTATCTTTCTATTATAAATCTTTTATTCAAGATTTATTATATCTTATATCCTAGAAACAAACCCTGACAACTAGTGTACTGTTTTAAAATAGACCTGTTTGTCAATTATCATTAACAGTCAACGATAAATAATCAGCTATCTTATAATAACAACGACATAACTATTCTGCCTGATGAAGATTTTATAAATAATCAACTTATTAGTTCAGTTCCTAGTCAATCTAAAATATTAAGTATTAAAGATCTGAATAATAAACTACCATACATCCGTCCTAAATAAATAATACTGTCACCAAAAATTTTGATGACATCAATTTTCAAAATATAGTTTTAGATATATTATCAATCTCCTTGAATGCGTGTACCCTTAGGGCCATTTAATTTTCAATTTTATTGAAAATCAAAAATCAAAATTTTGGTACCAATTCATTTTTTAAAACTTTTTTATTTTGAAATTCAAAATTTATAAACTAAAATTCAAATATTTTAAAAGAAAAAAATCAAAAATCAAAAATTGAAAATCAAAAATCAAATCTCTTTTTTTTTTTTCGCGATCAAATATGATGCAATGAACCAACAGGTTCTTTTTGACCAACCCAGTGTACTCCTACACAGAGGTCTTTTATTAGGAGCGTTTCATAAGGAACTGAGATTGGTGCCCAATATTTCAAGGAAGTCTTGAGACTGCCAGGCAGATATATTCTTTTTGTTACCAACATCGTTTCAGTTGATTTATTTGATATATGCGTCGATCCTATTCTCTTGGATTTCTCTTGTTCGACAAGATCTGGAAATAAAAGTTTATACTTATCTTAGAAGTGTTTGAGATCAACTATTTGCAGAATCCCTTAATTTGATAGGAGAAATTTAAGAAATGTAACTACACCAAGCAGAAGCAAAATTAAGGTTTATTCTTCTTAAATCTTCTTTTTGGTTCAGAACATTTGTTGACATTCATCGAGAGTCTATTATAGAACACATTAAAAGGCGTTTACTATTATTGGTATAATATTGCGACTTTTCGATTAACATTCGGGTGTAATAAAGTTTGACCTAAAAGGACAGGCACACCTAACAAGAACCTAAGACGCCCGGGGAGGAGACTGGTTTGACGTTTAACTCATGTGTCTCGTGCGTAATGAAACTTAACATTGAAAAGCAAAAATTTGAAATTGAGTTTTCAATTACTCTTTTTTGATCTTTCTTGAGTTTTAAATTTTAAATTTTCAATTTTCAATTTTCAAATTAAATTGAAAATTAAAATCATCCACTAATTTTAATTTTTGACTTTCAAATTGAATTGAAATTCAAAAATCATTAAATAATTTTGATTTTTGATTTTCAATTAAAATTGAAAATCAAAATTAGCAACTATTTCTGATTTTCAATTTTCAATTAAATTGAAAATCAAATGGCCCTAAGGGTGCACGCATTTCCTTGCTTCTTAACATGAATATTTTTTACCAAAGAAATTAAAATATGTTATATCACAGAATTGAATTATCATTATCATTATCACAGAATGTCAATTTTTCAATTGAAAAGTTATCTTAAATTGTGCCAATTTGCTATTTCTTTTCTATGCCAAACGTTTTCTAAATAAGGTTATTTTTCTGTACAAGTTGTTGGCTCCGTTAACAAACCACTTTTCTGCTTGGCACTGAAAAATGACGGATAATAACAGTTAAGAAAATTAAATGATTCATTTAATAACGTTTACGGAAACATAACATAAACAGACCGCAAGACCAGGACACTTTTTTCTCTTCCACGTTTGGACGAGCGATATTGAAAATAGAAAAAATACTGGGGGTTGATGCTGGACATACGCCAATCTTACATAATTTCGCGAATCAGTAAATCTGTGATTTATTTTTCCGTGAATGTTTAACAAGGAGAATTTTCTCATTCGGTAGTTTAACAAGGAGAATTATCTTGTTCGGTAGTTTTTTTGTTATCCGTGGTTATTAAAATTTTAACTCTTTTATTATTTGCCACCTGCAGGGCGGTGACCTTGGTAAATAATGGGAATGATCCATCTCAATATCCTATGACTTTTGGACACTCTAAATCGCTTTTTCTGGAATGTAGACTGAATTTCCTACAAGTTCAATCGGGTTCGAGGCCGCTTCATCTTAATACGACGCCTCGCACGGCAACGCAGAGAAAATTTTGAATTACGTTTTTTCAATGAATTACTTTTGTTCGAAAATGCACAACTTTCTGGGAAAACATGTGATACAAATTTCAAGAAAAAATTCTTCAGAATGACTTGATCCTACACCAGAATGCATTTGGGATGAAAATTAAACAATCCTATATAAATAAGAAGTCATGCAAAAGGTTCTCAAAATATTTAAAATCTTACGGTTCCTATTGCGATTTGTAAAAGCAAATATTATTTTCGAGACACTTAATTTCGCGACAATGGCCTAAAATTGCAGAGATTTTTGATTTTCAAAATTTCTAATTTTATAGCAGATGACAAAGAAAGGCGAGAAAAGCGTCTTTATTATTTCATCACTTCTCAGGCTATGAGAGCAGGTGTTCTCCCGTGGGACACCAGCCCAGGAGAACTGATTATCATGATAACAAAGAATAACGTACCAGTAAACAAAGAGAACAGCAACAAGACCAGGAGTTGAAAATGGATTGACTTTATCTGCGTATATCATTGTGCTTATATGCTGTCAAATCTTCATAACGTTGATTACTAATTCTCTAACAAATATTACTAAAGAAAAGTCTTTTCATTACTTTCTAATAACCCACTTTAGTTAATTACTTAAAGTCTTATTTTAATATTCTGGCATATAGCAACAATCAGATGCGGGATGATTTAATGGGACATACGAAATTATTCAGTATAGCATCTGCTATACGACGAACGTATAAAAATAAAAAAATTTACAATTACACGTTATTTTAGCCTGACTTGTTTCATAAGAGTAAAACATTTTGGGGGTTCACGCATTTTTGTTGTCCCCTCAATAAATGTCACCACTTAAAGGTTTTGCACTGTGTTCAGACGTTTTAATGAGAAAATGATTTGGCTTTGTTGTATTCACAAATACGACCATTTGCGGTTGTTGCTCTTCAATTTAGGTTTCTTTCTTAACTAATTTTACGTCGTTTGTTTCTAGTGTTTTATTGCTTTTTGCTTTTGTTTTTTATTGTAACATTATGACAATGTTTATATTTCAACAATTTTAATAATTTACTATATATAGGTTTAGATTTTAAAGATTTTAATATGTCATCTCCTATTTTCACATTTCAAGCTAAGCCCTTTGTTAGTTCTATAGATTTTTCATGTGCATTGTTTTCTTCCTTGGCTTCTTTTTTCTTCTTTTGTACCTAATTTTCTTCCTTGTTGTGTTTTTTAGGACTTTTTACACCACTGAATCCTTTTAACAACTTCTTTTAAGTATTAATTTTATTACTTAATTTTTGTTATTATTTAGGATGAAGAACCATGTAATGTGGATATTCAAATAAATGACTAGTTAAAATTGTATCAAACCTGGTACACTTACAGTACGTTATGAAAAATCAAAAGGCGACAATAAATTTGTGTTTATGTCAACACTTTTTCTGTGACGTCATCGGAAGCTTGAAATTTCTCCAAAATACAACTGCTTAAAATTTAATGATTTAGTTAAAGAGCGAACTGTCACGTTCTGTTTAAAGGTTTAAATACTTAAATAATATTTAACATATTTTTCGGTTTTTACATAGTTCGCAGGAAAAAATGCAACAATTGCCCGAAAATCCGTTTTTCCCAAATTTCGGGTAAAATTCGAAAAAATCAGATTAATCACGTGTCCAAAATTTACTGAATGATTTCCCTTAATACATAAGAGTTATTAAAAAAATTAAAAGAGAGGGGCGGAATCCGACCCCCACCCCCTCCCCACGCTGGGCCGAATAGGGTTAAGGATTCAAGTTTGAAAATCATGTAAAACATGTTCGCCTCTTAAAACCAAATAAATCCTCTGTGACTTTTACGCTTGTCCCTACCACTTGTAAACGCTTTGAATTTGGTAATAATAATCAAGAACAAGCTCATGACTGTCTCTTGATGAGCAAGGCAAGAGTCAGCCGATTAAAACCAATACTGTTACACGTCTCAAAATATCAACAACCAACACATCAACTAAAGTAGCTACGCAGCTAATGAAAGAACCTCAACATTAGATTGTTCTCTGAGGTTTTCTGGATAGATAGCAAAGTTACATTAGGTTACATAACAAATCAGTCAAGGGAGTCTCATTTGTTTGTGGAAAATAGAGTACAGGCTATCGTTAAAGATGACCTTCTTCAAAGAAATAAATGGCTACTGGCAAGGGTTACAGGCGTCTGCTTAAAGACGACGGTCAAGTAAGGAGTGTATTTGTTCAAATGTTAATACAAAAGGTATACGAGCGTCTGATTTCAAAGCTCGTATTGCTTTCAGAGTCGGATAATGTGAAAGAACAGTTAATATTCAACAATTCGCCCACTCGCTACTGCTACGTTGCGATAACATTGGCTTTACTTCAGCTAAAGTTACGGGGAAATTATGTTTTGAAAAATATATTAGACCTAATAACTGTGCTAGCTTTTCAATGGAATTGCCACATACTTTACCTTATTGGTATAAAAAGTTAACAAACGATGGCCGAATTTTTGCTAAGTGACTAACTTAAGTTGAATAATTTCGCACACAAATGTCTGCGCGTAAATTTCTGGAAAGGCAATTCGCAAAAACAAATTACTGACTTTTTCGCTACGGTAAAAACGCGAAACTTTTGTCGTTAAATTTTGATACATATTTGTTGTATAATTAAAAAAGAATTGCAAGCATCTGTAATATGAGCAACCTTAATTATTAAAGACTACCTTATCTCAATATATAGGCTAATAATTGGTTTATTTGCGAGAATAATCTCCGCGAATAATCTTGACATGTCTGATTTTCAAATTTAATCTTGGATAGTTAATAGACAATGGCCTACATAAGAAAAGATAGCTTTGGATTTGATTCTCCTTCGTTGAAAGTAGCCTACTACTACATTCACTTTTTAATACCCACAAGAAATATAGCACAAAGTTTGTAACGAACGAAATAAAATTACTGGACCCAGAGCACCTGTAATTAAAAACTACTAACCAATAAATACTACCACTTTTTGTAGATACTACTCTATCTATGATTAACTGTGTTTTTCATACACCTCGTACACCTTCTGTTAGAGTGTTTAATATTCTTAGGACGACCTTTCCCTAAACTTAGTTTGTTTGAATCGAACAACAAAGAAGAAAAACAAAAGATTTAATATTATTAGATCCTGCTGTAACATCAACTTTCCTTGATTGACTTTGTATTCATTCTAAAGAACGACGTGTAAAAGTAACTTCCTAAAATGTCAATGTAAAGGAAATTATACCTATTAAAAAACTGTACGAATCACTTTAATTACGTTTGTGAGATAAATTTGCTATTTATTGTTATAATATCGTCAAAGAAACACTATCTTTTAGTATTCAGCTCAAAGCTTCCAGGCAGTAAATAAACTTCAACTTGGAAGCAAAGACAACACGATTACAAAATACTTTATTTACTAGTTTTAAGAAGTAGCTAAGTCTTTCTAAATGAATAACCATTGTTGCATTGACATTGTTGCATTGTTGAATCTTTTGTCTTATAACAACTTAAAAAAAACATAGCTACAATCGTTGCCAAAAGTAGTTGAGACAAATGCAAAAACTGACCATTAGTGGCAGAAAAGGAAACAAATACAGAATTACAATTCTTTTTATCCCCTCCCCCTTTACACAATGTTGGAGAGTCATATCAGCAAACTTCTGTCTTTAAATAACCTGAGCGCAACATTGTCTGGGGGTGCGGGGGTGAAAGTGTGGAAATAATTCGAATTTTAAAAAACGTCTCAACACTTTTGGCAACGATTGTAGCTACAATCACCCACATAAATATTGAGACTTTTCGATTTTTGACAAAAAAAAATTCCCAAACTCGCACCACAAGTCTTCTCAAACTCGACGTACTGCCTCCAGGCTCACGGCACTTCAGCTTTAGCTTCGACTTAAGACTTAGGAGGTCTTAGGAAATTCTGAATTTAACTAGTGAAACCGAAAAGTTCACTAGAACGAAGCCTTACAGTGCTGCTATAGGCTAATTATAGCTTTTTACATGTTTAAACAGTCTCAGTTGGAAAAATGGACATTTGCGTCAACGGCCTATTCTGTTTTTTTGATAGAATTTCTAGTTTGTCTCAAAGATTATGTGGATGGTTGTAGCTAGCTCAAATAATTTTGGAATTCGTTTCTGCAGAAGTTGATTTAAAAGCAAAATAAGCGCTTATATTGAATAATTTATGAATACCAAATTCCTCATATTCCTTTATACTTTGTTAACATAATATTTAAGGATATGAGATATTGTTTTTGTATGAAAGTCTGATAAATACTTTCACCGTTTTTAGCTCAAAATTCATCCATCTTTTAAAGTCGATTTCCAGAAGAGTTGCGTTTAGGACTTATTCGAATGATTCCATGCAATGGAGCGTTTGTAGTTAATCTGAGCACGTTTTTTACAATCTAGCAGTTCTCACTGCAGATAAATTTTGTAAACTAGTTTCACAATATTAACTAGCTACAGTCATGAGATTTTTTCATAATTTAATAAGTTCGCTGCTACAAGTAATCAATAAGTTATTTCTATTCTCTTTTGAACTTGTGAAAATTTACCTGCCAATGTTCAGACTGAACATAGATCTTAGAAATCAGTACTTTTGAAATGTGCAAAATATTGATAACGTCAGCACGATCATTTTTCCCGATTCTCAGGACGTTAATTTTTTCGTTGTGTGGGCGTGCTGGAGAATGCCTCTAGCAAATTTTATGCGCTGTCCACGCGTGCGCAAAACAGCTGCAGAGAACTAAATACTTGACACTTTTTACCATATTTTTTGTATCGTGTAACTTGGTTCATACAATTCAGTATGATAGGCAACTTGGTCAAGACTAATATCATGAAGTACACATGTGTTAGATACGCAGTTGTTGTATATACTAGATATAAGAAAGACGTATGTTATTTACTAGTTGTATATTTACCTAATTTTGTCCACGATTGTTATGCTTACAGAAATTTCATTAAATGAAAAATTGATACGATAATGTTCTAATTGGCACATCAAACGAAAATAATATTAAAGGTACAGCGAGTTATACCGTGTATGTTCCTTTCCTTAATATACACGTCATACAAATTCTATTCTTAATTGTAAGAACCTTGATTCAACGCTTTTTTCCTTCCTTCCTTCTTTATTTCTTGTGTTTTAAGGGAGGAGGGTGTGGGACAATCAAATCTATTGTGTTGTGAGGAGTCGTAAGAAGATGTAAACATAAAAAAATCTTGCACACATGATAAAGTTGCGCAAAAGAAACACAAATAAATCCTTTACAAAACAACAGTTTGTAAGTACATAACATACAGTGTACAGACAGAATGTAAATACAGATAAAATTATATTTAGAATGACGTCCATACCATTTAGTGAAACTGTATTTAAAATATAGATGTGTTTATATGTGTTCGTGTAAAATACGTTAAAAAGTATTTAAGCGAGAGATCTAGTAAAAATATTTTCTGCTTGTTAGACATCTAAAGCACAGGTCTTTTTGAAATTTAAACAAAGTCTTTTAGAAACGTCACTAAAATATTGAGCAAAGAATAGCATTGTATGTAGAAATCTAAGTTGAAATTTTATTCGTTTGTATAAGTTTTATTTTATTTCCTTCTGTCAGAAGCCTTGAATCTTATCTTTAAATATTTTTGTGAGAGAGTCTATTCCAATCGTCGATTTTTTGCTAAGTTCCTTTTTTCACCTGTAATGATAAAAATGTTAAGCTTGACTATCGACGTACGTCTGTCGTAAATGTAACAATTTTTTTATGGACTAGAATTAAAATAATTTAGAAAAATCCAGTGTAATGCATTTTCACAATCACTTTAGCCCCTCCATAGTTGCAACACAAAATAATTTATACATGGAAAGTAGCTACTGCAGAGATGTAGTCAGTCTAGCTCGCAACTTTCATAAAAAAAGCCATAAGCCGAATTTTTGAACACATTTTTCAGTCCCGAAAAGCAAATAACAACGAATTTTCGAACTATTAACTAGGCAAATTTAAGAGATATCGAAGTATTGTTTTGTGAATGTATGGTTGTGATTACAATAATGATGAGGATATTAGATACTGTGATAAATGTTATGTATCTTAGTAGAGGCTTTAGCTTTGATTGACAGATAATCACTATTCCAAGATGAAGCAGCCGAAAATAAAATCCAAAAATCCACTGCCAGTCTTAGCCAACTGGTGGAAAACAAAGTGTAGTTACAAGATTTGTTAAAATAAGTAAGAAAAAATATCATACTGACACGTTTTTTATGTTTTTTCTTCGTTTTAATATCTTAAATCCCCAATTTTTCTCGGTCCCTTGGGAATTCGAAAAATCGGGGTACTACAGATGTAATATTTGCTCTGCATAAAAAAAAATTGTGAGGGGGGGGGATAATCGTTTTCTTTGTGCTTAATATTCTACCTTAATGCTCATTTTTAATTGACTTTATTTTCCACAAAAGCAAAAAACTAACGAACATCTTTGTTAGCGCGTGCGCACTTTGAGACAAAATTAGAGGTTTTTGCAAAGTGTGCATTCGCTGACAGAAAAACTTGCAGTCAAATGGAACCGACCGTTTATAGTTTCTGTTATTATAAAACGTACACCTGAATGACAGATCAGTTTCACTTCCTTGGGAAATAACACAATATTCATTGTTAAGAAAGTTATTTGTTTAACCTTATTACCATGAGATCGTTGTAGCAAACCAATGTAACCTTTTTATAAAAACAAAACGGGCAAGCCTTAATGCAACAGACTTTTTTGATTTTAACTCTCTTCCACGAGCTTACAATCCATATACCAAAGTGGTGAGTGATTGTGAGAACATTTAACCAATCATCCATAAGATGTGCCTTTGTAAAAATGTACATTTGTTTGAGGAAATTTTAAAGGAGTTTTCAATGTTAAATGGATGATATTTGTTTATGATAATTTTTGTTTTGAAACAAGCGTAATTTTCTTTGCACTAAGGCATATCATATAGTTTCTGTTATTCTAAAATGTAAAATACACCTGGATGAGAGATCAGTTTCACTTTTCCCGGGGAAATATAACCTTTCGTGTGGATGAGTAAGTTGAACTTTTGAATGATTTCATCTACACCTGGGGAAACTACGCCTTAATTGGTAAATTGTTTAACCTTGTTACGATAAGATCATATTAGTAATCCCAGTAGGATCATGTTTTCGCAAAAGTGAATAAAACAAATTAATCAGCGCGCGCGTTTGTTGTAATAAACTTCTACGTGCGTTCACAGGCAAAATATCTTTATAGGAATACGAGAATAAAAATATATCGTTGAAGCCTTATTTAAGAAATCCTAAGCGGAATCCATAAAAAGAAAAAATCAACTGTAATTATGGTATTTATAATATTCCAACTTCTTCTGTTCGTTGCAGCGATAATATTTCATATGTTTGGATTATATGTACTTTCAGTACATTCGAATCTTGTCTCCCCGACTCAAGTATTATACTTTCGTAGTTTAAGTGTAAGCGAAATTTTCATATGTTGTAATCAGATAATTATCCAGTTAACAAAGGCACATTTTACAGACGAAGTGGGTTCTGATTGGTATAATGTTCTCAGAGTTATACATGTATTTTATATATGGATTGTAAACTCGTTGACGATGATATTTCTCACTCTAGATCGTCTTTTCATTGTTTATTTTCAATTTAACAAAACGAAGAACACTTTTCATCATCTTTGGAATCTGGTCATTTTCTGCAGTATTAGCACTGGTATTTATGATAATAACGTTTACAATGAATCTGGATTATGTAACATTCTCCTTGTCGTCTATATTCCCGGTTATCAATACAATCGTCGTGCTGAATGCATAGATAGATAGATAGATGTGCATATTTTACATGGATAGCCTCACAACTATCGAGGGATATACCCTGTCTTTTCCAGGAGGGGTCATGGCTTAGATGGAGAATTCTAGAGTATTTAATGCTCATTTTGAGCTACGCAGACCCAACTAGGGCCTGCACTCTACTAGACAACTCCGGGAAACATTCAACGGCCCACACAGTGTGCCATCTCCCCAATTTCCCTCACATGGCTTGGGTTAACCCGGGGCTATGGTAACATTCACTCGCCCATGTTGAATCGCCGGCAAGAGGAATCGAATCCCGGTCACCCGCACAGAGTACGAGAGCTACAACCACTAATCTACGGCGCCACATGTGTTTCTGAACAGAAGAATTCGAAAGAAATTATTCAGAAACTCAAAATTAAATGCATTGGGGACGAGAATACGACGGCTTGCTAACAATAAGGAATGCAGTGAAGCCTAGCTTATAACCAGTGCTGGTGATGCATACATATTTTTTCGTATCATAAAAAATTATACAAATAATGTAAATAAATACGGAGAGAAAAATTATAGTGAATTGATAAAGCACAACTGTAATCATTTTATTTAGCAATAAAGTTTTTAGAATGCCACATTTCACCATTTTGGTACTAAAAATTTCTGTAGCTATGGACTTTTATTACTTCTTTAACCATATTTAATTCTGTCAAAGTTACCCAGTTAAAGGTTAGTAGAGGATCAAAGATGCCATACCGCTGAAACTTCAATATTTTGGCACACATTAAACCTAACACAACTAACAAAAACGGCAGCCTCTATGTTAAGTTTGGGCACGTGGTTGATTGATGATGTCAGCATTAAACGTTCAATTATTGTTGAGGTATATCAACTCCTTTGTTGATTTCGTCTTTTAAAGCACACCCATACGTTAAGTATCCTGTTTCATGGTGGAAATACGTGTTAACCTTATGTACAACGAAGAACGAAAATACAGCAGGCAAAAAATTAAAAAAAATTAAACAAAACCTTTAAAACACTGATGAAGGATTTTGAAGCACGTGTCTGTAGTTCATATAAAAGGTGAATACGTTTTATAGAGTAATTCTATTTTTTCATTTATTCCATTAATATAAAGAACAACACGCAAAATGTAGCTGGCAGCATGTGTTTGATGTCGCGTAATTAAAAGCGTTATCTACCCAGAAAAGTTAGTGAAACAACAAACAATAAAACAAACAATACCCGGAAAAACTCGAGAAGTTTGTAAAACAACAAAGAAGAAAAAACAAACAATAAAACAGTGACCTCTCAAAAATATGGAAGTTTCTTCGTAGTTTAATTTAATAAAGGGATATCGCATTGTCATTAAATGTTTCTAACGTCAGCACGACATTTCACCTTATTTCTTGTGGTTATTCAGAAAGCAAAGACTGTTTCTTCTTTCTTCTTTTTCTTTTTTCCTCTATATCTTCAAATCCTTTTATCTCCAGCAGGTTAAAGCCAATTGTTCAAATTTAACGCTTTCCTAACAGTGTTATTTCATAAAATTTAGGCCATCCGCATAACTTATTTTTAAGAAAAAAATTAATTTGAAACACTGTCTAAACTGTTAAAGTCTCAACCACAAATGATTTTTAGTTTTTTATAAACAAGCAGGACCGAAGTGAACTTCTTCAATAATTTCTAAAATTTCAAGATTGAAAAATGTGATTTGTCAAGAGATAAATGAAAAAAATGTTCGCAATATAATCAGGATGTAAAGAAGAAAAAATAATTATCTCGTGCATGTTTGCTTAACACCATTAAATCCAGGCATGTTGATATTAGCCTAATTAACCTACGCACAATGGTTAAATTAAGATAAGTTGATGTAACAATCTCCTAGACTGTTCTTACGCGCAGAGAACTTGACGAGGTGCCATTTGTGTGACATTCACAACATTTTGCTAATGCATCTCCGTTATTCTCTTTCCGCTATTTTAAAAGCGTGTGAGGAAAATCTAATCAACAAAAAAAATTCTAAATAAGCGAAAAAGAAATGCATGTACCAACTGAGCCGAACTCTCGCATACCGCTCTACATTTTGTGCAACAGAACGTGATCTTAATTTCGAAGGTAAAATGATAGATTTAGTACCCAATTAATTGATCGAAAGGGAATGAATTGTAATCCTGGTAACATGTTGCAGCTTATAGGCGCTGAAACAGTAAGTTAGTCTTCGTCTTGCTTCTTAATTTGGACATTTGGTTAATTAGCAGCGCTCGTCCAGCATTTCTTTCTGACGGGATGTCAAAGTCATGAGGGTGGCCAATGTTCAACTTAAAATCTCGGATATCCAATCATCATCGTTGTCATTGCAAATATTTTAAAGGTTGTCTCATCGGCACTGTTGTTTTTCTCAATACTATTTTAACTTGTTATCTGTTTTATAGGTTCTAGTCAACTTTACATCCTTTTTTTAAGGTGCAGAAATGTGTAACTAAGAAATATGGCTTCCACAAAGAAATCTGTTTTGTATTGAATAAAGTATTACATTCCTTTTGCAGAGTATGTTTATCTTTAAAGATGGGAAAGTGTAATCAATAACATGGAATTTATTGTCAAACTATTCTTACGGAATAATGTAAAGAAGCTTTGACTGTTTTTGTGTAAAAACGATAATCATGAAGAAAGTATTGCATTGCGCTGTCTTTTAAGACATTTGGTAATATGATATGAAGATGATATGATATGATATGAAGATTTAATAACACCAGTAAATCCTTCTGACTTACTATAGCTACAATCACCCACATAATATATTGAGACTTTTCGATTTTTGACAAAAAAAAATTCACAAACTCGCACCACAAGTCTTCTCAAACTCGACGTACTGCCTCCAGGCTCACGGAACTTCAGCTTTAGCTTCGACTTAAGACTTCTGAATTCTGAATTCAACTAGTGAAACCGAAACGTTCACTAGAACGAAGCCTTACAGTGCTGCTATAGGCTAATTATAGCTTTTTACATGTTTAAACCGTCTCAGTTGGAAAAATGGACATTTGCGTCAACGGCCATTTCTGGTTTTTTGATAGAATTTCTAGTTTGTCTCAAAGATTATGTGGATGGTTGTAGATTTAAAACTATCGGAATCATACATCTTTTTGCCAGACGCTTAAAAACTAATCAATCGAAACGCAGAAAAATTGTAAATAAAGTTGTATGTAGACAATTTTACATTTTGATGGAGATAAATACGCTTATTGAATCCATTAGAAATCTTTCCTGGTTTATTTTATCGCTTCATTACTTTCATAACAAGATGTTAAAATGTAAAGTTTCGTTTGCGTGGCAAATAGCGATTGGAAACATATTGACAGCTTAGACACTCACCTCGAAACAAAACAGCCAGTCTCTAAATTTTAAGTCTGGTTGGGATAAAGGGACAAAGGAAGTTATTTACCTGACCGATTAAAATAAAAACTGGTTAGTACGTCATTTGTTTCGTGAGTTGAAGCGAAAAGATAACTTTGGGTGAACAACAAGAAGTACATGTTGCTGTACTGATATCTGTGTCTTTTTAGTTTTCACTTGAGGAAAATAAAAACTCGCGTTTTATCGTGGAATGTACCATTGTAATTATTTTCATTAAGAAGTTTTTCAATTAAAATATTAGATGTGAAATTAGCCTTTTAGTATTGTTGTTTCTCGAAGTGCAATTGTTCGGTTATTTTTCCTGTCTTTGAAGGGCCTCAAAAACCCTGCACTATTTTAAGATTTTAGAATTTATTTTTTAAAAACATGTTAGTGTCTTTTTCACAAAAGTAGAAAATAAGACAATAAAAATAATTATCTACATTCCATTCTGTTAGTAAAAACATGTGGGCAGGTGTTAAAAAGTATATAAAAGCTATCCTGCTGGATAAAAGGAAATGCAAAGCTCCTTGCCACAACGCTGCGCTGCTTGCTGCGATTGGTACCTGTTGGTATTTAAATAAATATTAAAAAGGTAACATATTTGACGTTGAAAAATGTTATTGCTCCGCGGTCGCTAATAATTACATTTACGGTAAACTGGAAAGGAAGTTTAAGATCCATTACAGATTCTGTGTGTTTAGAAGAAGTAAACCAATGTTATACTACTGACAGTAAAATTAATCTGATATAAACCAGACATAAGAACACGCAATATTAACATCAGTTTTTGCATACTGTTTTGCTTTTCCCTTATTTTGACGACCAAATGCTGTAAAAGGTGAAAAGTGTACATTTAAAAGTTTTATTCAGCTTGTATTAACTTTAACAGCGACAGCTATAATTACTAATTTATTACCCGGACTGTTTTCCCTCTTTACTTACCCTCTTTATTTACGTTTGGTTATATTTTTAGGTATCGTCAATATTGGAAATGCTTTCAAATTCAACATGGGTTATTTGCTGTTCTCATATTCATACATGTATCCTAGCAATTGTTATCTTGAATGCAGTTATAGTTTACACATACATATACCGAAAATGCTTCAAGAACGCGCGAAAGACATCAAATATTAACTCAAGCGCTCGTACCAATGATGCTAAGACAAGAAGTGCTAAGAGGCTAAGGTTTTTAGTACCATGTATGATAATTATTACGTTTAGTTTATGCGTAGTTATACCATTTAAAATTAGTGCCTTATGAAAATTAAAACTGGAGCAGATTTGAAATATTTAAACATATTTTAAAGACATGACTGTTCTTACAAGAAAGATTGTATGTACATATAAAATCAGTATTTAATATAACGTAATTTATCCAGAAACTAGCTAAGGAATGTAATAAAAACTATATATAGAATCAGAAATTCCATGTATCTTTAGAAATCAGCATATCAGTATATAATGTAATGAATTTATCTATAAAATCTCCTTATATAACTCAAGCAATCTTCTTCAATCGTGTTAAAGTTAAATCGTAAAACTAATTTTCTTGGTAGAAACATTGTAAATGTAATTTAACAATTTCAAAAAGGCTCAACAATGTATACATTTTTGACATTATATTTCGGAGGTATACTCCATCTTCAGATCAATATCTAAAAACAAAAAATAAAAACAGTTAAACTGTTTGCTAAAGATATAAATACACAGCTAAAAAATATTTACACACATCATCACTCCATATTCACTACACATTCTTACAAGTAAAATTCATTTTAAAAAGGGTATTCACAAACATAAAATTGTATCGTAATATATAGTTGGTTGTTCCAAAGGACATCCAAAAATTAAGGTAATTATATTTTTAGTGTTAGCGTGCGGCATTTGTATTCATACCTTGTGTTTATTGATGGTTTTATTCGTTTCATATAGAGATCCTTCAGAGTCATTAATATAAATACATTACTGTTCGAGACAATCATTTTCATATCATCGAAGGAAAGTTGCATGTTACATGAATTGAAATGATTTTTCACGGGTTTTCCCTCTTGAATATGTTTCCTATATCGCATACTCATATGTCGGGCTGTCTGCCCCACATAGCACGACTGACATCGTGAACACGTGATGTGGTAGACAACGTGACTTTTGAACAATTTCTCTACAGGTGTTTTGAGTGAGGGGAGGATGGTTCGAACCTTTCGTATTGTTAAGATCACTTTACAGGGAGCATGTAGTCGTCTAAGGGAATGTTCAAAATTATCAGTGACTTTTCCCCTATATTGAAGAAAAATCAATTTCTTCTCGTTCGTCTTGTCCTCTTATTTTTCCGTCTCTTCTTCCGGTGCTCGTATCTGTCTAATGTCTTTTCAATGATAGTGTTATAGAACGAAGCAGGGTATTGGTTGTTTTTGAGTATGGTTTTCGCCTTGTCCAGACTTTTGTAAACGTTTGCCCATGTGCTGCACGAGTTGTAAATTCTGTAGATCATCCCAGAAACAACATATCGTTTGTATTTAATCGGTGCTAAGGCGTGAAAATTAATTGTAAGTCCCGTATCAGAGTCTTTGGTATACCACGTTGACGATAGTTTTCCTTCGTTGCGAATAATCTTCATATCGAGAAATGAAATTGTAGCATCTTTTTCACGTGCAATAGTGCAGCTTAGCTGTGGGTAGTATTCAGTTATTTGCGCAAGTTTCTCATCGATTTAGCCGGATTTGATATCGCGAAGAATATCATCCATGTACCTTGCATACAGCTTGGCATCCCTTTGATTCTAGGATCGAACTTGCCAAGCTAACCGTTGTCGAAATTGAGCGCTGGAGGACTGCCCATAGCCAAATCATCCTTCTGCCGACAGATACCGATGTAGGTCAACATCAAGACATGGCAACTGCACATGACTGTACAAAACTGTACAAAAGTCTCCTTGGAAACAGGGGGTTGCTGGTGTTTTCCAAAGTATAGCAGGTCACCACAATGATTTATTGCTTCAAGGACGGGTACATTTGTATATAGTGAACATACATCAAAGGTAATGACTTCTTCATCCTCATCCAAGTTTATCGTTTTAGTTGATGTATTAATTTGACATTCTTGGACATTCGATAACCAAGTAGCCACTTGTTTCGTAAAACGAATCTTTCTTTTAGTTTTCGTAATAAATTATCAACGCAAACTCTCAGGAACAAAAAATAAGCATTGCGATGAAGAAACTTTACAATTGTTGTCATTATATAATGTTCCTAAGTGATATGTTATACTGACTGGTAGAAACGTATACTTAAAGTAAAACATAATAAAGCAAAGGATTGTTGAAATTAGAAGTACCTGAAGGACGGGGTTCACACCCTTTCACAAGAATCATATTTTGAGTCTGCCTTCACTTATAACTCCTTTCAAGAGTAAGTTACCAGTGCCGTGACACTGGCGACAGAGAGAGCTTCCTCCTGTCGCTTTTTTTTTGCCTGACAACTTTTTGAGAAATCGAGCACCACTGCTATGCTCTTAAAGATGTAAAATGAATAGTTTGGGTGTTGTTAATAAGGTTTATAGCGAGCATGATGTATTTTATATGAATTGTCAACATTGTTACAAATATTGTTTTCAAAATTCTTAAAAAAAACAAGTATCATATTTTTGATTTTATGTTTTCAAATTTTTATTAAAAATTAAAGTAAGAAGAACTGACAGTTCTTATTCTTCTTTTTATCATTTAACTGTAAACTTGCTGGTTTAAAGTTAGATGATAAAACGAGGCAAGAAAGTTCAGTTTTTGGCAAGTCAATATTGCTACAAATACAGTTTTTTTTGTCATGCAAAGAAACAGAAGATGACTCTACAAAATCATACCGAATGTGAAACTACATACAGTGGAAAGTCAAATCTCCACAATGGACAAATCATTTCCTTAATCACACTCAATGTTATTGCCATGATTTGAAATCTTATTTTCAACAGCGCTATCATGTAAGTAAGTAAGTAAGTAAGTAACGGGATGTTTTAACGTCCTTGGGGATTCCATCCTAACAGTTGGCTCTTCCTCCCCTCCGACTGTAACTATGTTACATTACCGCCAGAGATACGTATAGCATTGCTATAACTTGCTTGCCTGCCACACAAGCCGGTTAGCAGTCTGTAGATGGCAACAAAAAAGGCTGACAACACTGCATTTAAAGTGCGCCGGAATGGGGACTTGAACCTGAAACCTTATGATTACAAGTCGAATACGCTACCACTACACCATCTCCGCAAGATGTATGGTCTGATTGCCTCCAAGCAACTGAAAATCTGTTCTCTAAAACTCATTTTATATTTAAGTGTAAATGATTGTTGCCTGGCAGTGATAACACAAACTCTCTTTACAGTAATATTTGCAAAATTTACAAATAAATCATATTGTGATTTTGAAACTATCGTCAGTTTTTTGCCATCTTCTTTACACATGTATCTGTTTATATAATTGCATTGATTGGTTTTGATCGATATATCCACATGGGCTATCTTAATCGATATGCTCAAGTGATGACAAACACAACAGAAATGATAATGTTGACGGCAGTTATTTGCTGTCACTAACGCAAGCAATGCTCTATGTACTTGGTACGCAGTTAAATTTTCTTGCAATAGCAAAACGTATTACTGTTGGTGTTGATGCAGTCACTGCAATCAGTGTTTTCACGCTTTACATTATGACAGTGAGGGTAGTAAGAAAGCATTCCAAACGCACTGAGTGTAGAGATATATTAAAAGCTGTTGATACTACCGTCATATGTACAGCGTCAAGAATATTGAGAACTATTGTCATATGCTATATGCCTTACATCATTGTCTCTTTCACACATGCAGCTGTAAGTATAAAATGGGATGGGAAAAAAAACAATGGCTCGGAAATGCATTATTACATTACATTACATATTGTAATTCGTTTGTCAAGGCGATTATTTTCCTTAGTTCAAACGAAAAGGTTAGGAAATGCGTTACAATAGTAAGAATCGAGAATACACATCATCAGACCACGAAAATACAGATACTGATACCACGAAAATGTGAAAACAGACTAACCCAAGGCAGACACAAAAGGAAATTTATTAGTGATCCGTGTTTATCATGTATTGAACCACGTAAATATTTCCTTTCAATAGTACACCAGTATGCTGCTATTTAGGATAAATTAAATGACATTACATTGGCCAAAATGGATGTCGATTTCTTGATTTTAATTGAAAGGAAAGAAGGAAGTGTTTTTGCTAGATTGGATGATGTTCGATCAGCAAGAAGAACTCTATTTTGATACTGACACAAACCAGAACTACTAGTAACAAGGCCGTGGACGCAGGATTATTACAGGACGGACCATATTTTGTGGACGTAGCAGGGCCGAATTCTTCGCTAATCGAGCGCTACAAGGGGACTTTTACAACTTTGTTTTTTGCAATGTTTGGCTCGTTTTTTTTGGAAAAAGATATAGTTTATAGGTACGATTCATTCTTGTACTACTCCGCCAAATTTTTCATAATGCAAGAAATTGTTTTTGACTTTTCCAGGACATAATTCTTTCTCTCGTTAGTGGACTAAGCTTTCTGTGATATTATTAAAACTAGTTCAGCACCTGACTCTTCCGATTTCCCGTTGAAAAGAATAATCACACTGAGTCTCCTAGCTTTTTAATTAATTTACCTTGATGTTTTCCGTAAATTTTCTTAAATTTACAAAGATTGTTATAGTCATTATAGTCATCAAAATTATAAGGAATAGATTCAAGCGGAAAATTATTTTTCCTCCAAAACAAAACGTACATATCTTTTAACTCCTCTTAAGTCAAATTTCTGAAAAAAAAGAAAATCATTAGCTGAAAATACTTCAGAATTAACGAATTGAAAAATTAGCAAAATTCTGCGAGATAAACTTGCGGAAAAATGATAAATTTTGCGAAATTCGCGAAAGTTTCTCTTAGAAAATTTTTACGATTAAAGTATATTTTTTCCACCCATACGAAGTAGATATGTCGCATGAAGTTCAGTCCGTATAGATATAGATTTATACTTCGGAGAACACATTTACATATGCCGAGATATTATTCGGGTATATTTCCATTAAAAAAATTAATCTCAATCCCCGCAATTTCCCAAGAATGGCGTGTAATAAACGAACCACTCAAAAAGTCAAGGTGCATGAAATTATACACACTTTATAACCACATACACGTCTAGACAGGCTGTTTATGATTAATTAATTTTTGGTGATGAATTAATTTGATACTTTTTTTATTTTATTTTCTAAAAAAAGAAAAACTTTCCTTCAGAACTCTTTGACGGTAAAGAAAGCTTCAGTCTGTAAAATATATTAAATATCAGTGAATTGAAAGTTCGTTTTGACTTTGTTGATGTTCGACTTTTTGACGCTTTGTTGATATCTTCGCTTTGCTGACATTCGACTCCGCTGTGCGTTGTAGAATATCACAAGCTCGGCTGAATAATTACGGATATCTGATTTTGCCTTGCTGAATATTTGCTTATTATTCGTTTTTTGGTGCATTTGTTTTTTTTTATGTGATGTTTGGCTGTAGGTGATAGTGATTTTTAGTAAGTACTTTTTTTTTGCAATTTATATTGTTGCTTGCTTACTCAGCTCAAGGCGCGTTTGTATTTTGCCAAATATAGTTTGATTTATTTTGTAAATACCTTGTTATTTTGGTTTCTGGCCGTTGGAAATATATGTCTTACAACGCGTCTAAAAATTCGTGTTAGCCTTTGTTTCCGGCGTTTATAGGTATATATAAACTTGTGGCAGGGAAATATATGAAAAATGTAATTTATTATTTACTCGCTTTGAATGATTATCAAAAATGAAAAGTTAAAAACTTTTCTTTTGTATTATTCGAATTTATTGTTCAATGTCACGTTTAATTTTCCAGTAACCAATTAAATTTTTAAACAGGTTGTACAACCGGTCTTATATGTATAACCCGCAAGTTGTGTGTGTCTGTGATAAGAAAAGTGAATGTGTTGTTTTTCCGCACCTTCAGTAAGACGTTACATTTGCTAATGCTATTTTTTATTGTCTTTTGTATGTTTTTGCAAAAATCTTTTCTCAGTTTAATAATTCGATTATGCTAAAGTCACAGGTACTTAATTTCATTGTTTTCTTAATTTATTTCTCTGTTGCTATTTTATCAAAAAAGTTTCAATGTTCCTGCCTTTTTCACAAAATTTACAAGAACGATTCCCAATGAGAAAAATAAATTTCAAGAAGCTTATGTAAGTGAACTTGTTCGTTTATTGTTTCCTTCACCAGATTAATAAAAAAAATTGTTACAATAATAAAATTTGCAATTTTCAATGATTTTTAACCATTTCAGGTTTTTATTCTTCGTTATTCTTCTTAGACTAGGAAAATACATTGTTATAATTAGAAAAAAAAATTATTATTTAGTAGCGTATTTTTGTTCCTCTTATGAAGTCATTTGCCGCGTTATTTCTCTTGTATTGGTAGATTATGAGTATATTATGGTATGATTGTGAGTATCTTTCAAACGCTAAGACGACTCCTCTTCTCAAAACAGCTTGTTTTTTTTGTCTACGGGCAAATAAATAAGGTTAAGTTCGTTTAAGCGAAGCGAATTAGAAATAAAAAGATTGTATTGTGTTCAAACCTACTTTTTTGTTTCTTTCTGATATGGACTATGATATTTAACATATTTCTAAGAAAAAGATATTCCTAATTTCTCCTAACAAATAGGCCTTTAGAGGCACAATTAACAATAGATATAAAAAATTTGTACTACCTTTACGCAAAATAAAAACCGACTGATAATAGCTTCTTAGATTTGCTTGCAAATTAAAAATAATAACCAATTCTATTTATTTGGAAGACGGAATTCGAATACGAATCTGGTGGCCCGTATCAGCAAAGCGATAAGATAAAACGGGTATTAGCCTATCGCAACATGTCTGGACGGATTTGATCTAGCGATGATCATTTAGGGGTTTCAATGTTTCCATCTATCTACCTGGATAATTTTAATTGATGCTTTTCTCCTCAGCTTTTACTTAGTTTGGTATAAGTGCTTTTTATACTGCTCAAATTTAGTAATTCCTTTTCTTTTATTTATCTCCACCAATCTCAGTTTTAACTATGATACAGCTTGGATTATGTTTTGCTAACCGGTTAAAAAGTGCCTAAAAAATGTAGTCAAACATGCAAATCTATTTAGAATTATTATAAAAAAACATCCTCCCACTTTATGATGTTGTTGTTCCAATAATGGTTAATGCAGATAGGAGGCTAAGTTACTTTTGACTAAATCACTTTTGTTTAATTAATGCTGAATTAAAGCACCCAGGGTAAATTTTCGCAGGACTTATTAAGGAACATTTGTAAAGTAAAAGAAATGAAAAACCTTGCTGGTTGAAATAATTCAAATTGTCAGCTTTCCATTGTAAATGACTGATTTGACATGCGATTCTTTTCTATTCACGCGTAGGTGACATTCATTTTTGCCGATCAAAATAAAAACAAGACATAGCCAGATTAAAATTAAAGAAGCTACAAAGTCTTATTTTTCCCCGAAATAATTTATCCCCAACGAATGTGCTGAGAGACCCTGAAATCTAACGAAACCTCGTCCCCAGTGCCACTTTTACGGATTTTAGAAATAAAAGTTAAAACGAAAAAGAAAACCATATATTGAAAACGAAATACCAATCCATCTGCAACTGCTCACAATGTTAAAGTAGCTAGTAGCAATAAGGGCGTAGCAAGTGGATAGGGTGTAACAAGGAAGCACTTTAAATTTTAAACTTAACATAATTTGGTCAATATAGATAAATTTCTATAAACATTAATTTTCTTAAGATCTGTTCTTGTGTGTTTCTTCCCTAGAAACAAAAATTTTCTAAGCTTCTGGAAGTATTGGGAAAAATAACTAATTAACATTTATGTAAAGATTTCATTACTTCTGTCATAAATTGCTGTCATTTTTTCATCACGTTAATACTATCAGGAAATCTTGTCACCATGATAGCATTTAAAGTCCCAATTATTGACATTAAAAAGAATACAAAAAACTGGTTGAACGGGAAGCCAAGCGCATGGTGATTTTGCTCAATATCGACTATGTTTGTTAGTGACCATGAATATAAACCTCCAAACAACGATGGTCCAATCATTCTATAAAAACGATAATATCAATAAAGAATAAATGACAAAATCAAAGATCAACTCATGTAGGACCACGTCAAGTGATGTTTATTTTTGTAATCATTAATGGACCGAATTTAACAAATAGCTATCTTGAGAAAAATAAAAGTTCGCGAATTTCGTGACTTTTTTTCAAATTTTGCAAAAACTAGGCTATCGGAAGACTCGTCATTACCAAATTCGGGAGAATAAATTCTCTCGAAATTCGGTTTTTTGTCTGTCGTCTAAAAAAATGATTTACTGTTTGTTTTTTCTGTTTTTCCGATGTGTGACTTTCAATTTCATCAGTTTTTATTTTATATGTCTTCTACAAACAGCCCTTGAAAAACGGTATAAACCTAGAAAATAATATCTTTATTCAAAAAATTCACAAGATTTAACTTTCGCGAAAATTAATTCCCTCATAACGTACTAGAACGGCCATTCGGACAAATAAGATTACACTTGCAAAGGCGAGATTAAAGAATACCTTCCAAATGACGAGCCTGTTACCCCCAATCCATTAGCCATTCCACGCACGTTATTCTCCACTGAGTTATTCACAAAAACAGCCAGCACTATGCTTGCTTCTTCGCTACATAAACGTATGGTTGTCATTACAGTCATTAACAGCGTCCAAAATAATGCTCTGTAATAAAGGTGAGAAAGTCTGTACATGGACCCAGAGATATCAAACAACATTTAAGTTTCGTTGTGTATACATGGAGTTATTTAGATCGCGGTTGTGCAAAGTGCACATGCGCCATCACTTTGTAAAGATCCGCAATAGCTTTGTACACATGCGCTATAGTTTCATTTCGAGTAAATCGTGTTTACATGAATATTTTGAGACGGAAATAAAATTAACACCGAAATAATTTTCATTTCCCTTGAAACCATATAAACATTAATGAAGACTAGACTAGTTATCTTAATGAAACTTTTATTTCGAAATGAAACTGAGTAAGTTACTAACAGTAAAAATCCAAAAGTTATATATTTTTGAGGATTGTGATGAAACTTACCCGTTTGAAAGATTTGATAATAATGGGAGAATAGGAAAGCAAATTGATTGAAGGAGAGCGCAGTAGATAAACATCTAAACAAAGTCAGTTTCTGTATTTATATTGCAATCTATACATAAAATTAGATAGTCCTAAAAGGAGATTGGAAAAAAGGTAAAGTTCTTTTGTTAGCAAGAATCGTGCTTGGGGAAATCGATAGAAGGAAATTGTAAAATCCTTTTCAGTAATGCATCATAATGTAGTAATTGAGTATTGCAGAGAATAAAACATTTGCTCCAAAATATTTGCAGACTTACTTTTTTTGCACCAAAGCACAAAAGAATCTAAAAATGTAACAAATACGGTCAGCGAGAAGTTCAACACTAAAAAGTCTCTTTTTTATTACAGGGTCTACAAAACGGTTCAAGTAACATCTCCTTCATAGACGTTTCTCTCTATTCTCGCACATTCTGGATAACGTGTGTAATAACCAGACCACTCAAAAGCGACAAAACGTACAAGACATTATACCAACTTTATTCCAACAGTATAGACAGCCGGCTAATAAATAATTGCCTTTTTATGATTTGCTACTTTTTTAATGGTATTTTCCAAAAATAGATACATTATTTTTCAGTATTTTTCAGTATTCTTTTTCGTGGCGGTAAAATAAGCTACGATCCGCGAAATATAATAAAAAACAGTAGAATCGAAAGTGGGAGGCAAAGATAACACGAATGTTTGTTAAAAATTCTATTCAAAATAGCCTTAAGAAGGTAATTAGTATCTTTAAAAATATTTTAAAGTCATTGTTGTTACCTTAAATGGCTTTATATGCTATAATTTGGTATGTTTCGATTCAGAATAAAGAAAAAAATAGCAAGCTAGCTAGGTCAAAATTTCAAAGTTTCTTTTACTAGAAAACTTGAATTAAAATCAAGGTAAGTGCTTATATAGAATAAATTATGGATATGAAATATATGTAGGGAACCTTTCTGTCATTTTCAGTTATATATAATTATTAGTGCTTAATCTTGATACTTTCAAAAGGCACTATCGGCAATGTTCTAAATTTTATTTTCTATGTCGTGAATGTCAATTTATAACGACAACAGCGTTGATTTGTGAGCCAGCGCGAAATACCAATGTTTACCGTAAAAGTAGTTGTTTTTTTTTGTTTGTCTGGAAGATGTGGAAAGAAGCATCATTTCAATATTAATACATGAAAATAAAAATTCAATGAGTAAAAGATAAACGCAACCTACTTTTGTTCCAAAAGTAATCACAACTAGAAGTGTTGCAAAAGCCAGAATCAGGAGGGTTGTACCAATATTTGCTGGGTTAAAATCAAAGCCTCCTTAACGAAATAAAGGATAACATGTCCCGTATGTAACATGAATTTCAAATTCCAAAGAAAAAGAAAAAGATGAGATACATTAGGTATAAATTTTGGTCATGTGTTAAGTTAAAGTAGTTATTCCTCTGTCAAATAACATATTCCCTGTTAACATTATTCCTGAGCAGTCCTGCTTCGTTCAACCCAAGTTAAGTTATTAAGTTAAAATGCTTAAAAATGATTGTTGTCAGGTTCGAAAATGGCTGCAAAGACAGACCGGCTTTAGAGGGCTCATTTTGCTAGAAACGTTACTTTTGGTGGCGGAAAAGATTCATTAGCTCTGGCAAAAATTATCCTCTTGATAATTGTACCCTGAAAATACTGCCCAGTAGGAATTAAACAGAGAGGATAATTAGGCGGAATTTATCCGGTGATAAATCATTCAGGGAAATTTGTTCCGGGTGAAAAATGTCCAAGATCAATTATACAGGGAAAGTAAGGATGGAATTGCATTATCGCAAGAATCATAGACGTTGTATTTCCATCCTCACCTTTCAGTTCTAAAATTTAAGTGCGCAACTTACCATATTCATGTGTAGTAGCTGTAAGGACAGGAAACATTTCATCAAATCCATTACTTACTATTCCGTTTGTTATATACAATAAAAACGATAATAAACAATTTTTGTTGCTAAAATATTAAGTAAATAAAAAATAGGCAATGATGAAAACGAAAGAAACACTGATTTAGCTTTACTTATCCTCTTCGTACACAATGCGAGAAAAAGTTGAATAACATCATACCTTATGACTGTCTTAAACTTTTGTTTATCTTTGCCTTTACAAGGAATTTCAGCATTGTCTTCTTTGTCTTTAATTAGAGCCTGTCTTTCTGCTTTAATAACCCTAAACATGATAAACAGAGATCCATTTATTAGCACACGATGCATTTTTTAGTGAGGATGTACTACCGTAAATACTCGATAAAATCTTGAAATAAGCCCTATTTACGATACATATTTTCACAATAACCAGTGAAGGAAAAATAGAACATAGTAACTGTTGGCAAAAAAAGTCAAAACGTGTTAATGTGGAAATATAGGATATTTTAATATTAACAACATATTTGGCATAGTTTCGCGGAGAAATATAAAGATAAATGTAAAAATGTCCTCAAAGGATTCAATAGCTCGTCCGTAATTTGCATAATCTACAGAAAGGTTTATATGACGCTGATGCACAGGGTTTGTGTGTTGCACAAATCTCCCGCTGATATAAAAAAGGATATAGCAACTTGTTTAGCTTACTTTTATCAGGTGGAAGAAAATATATCGCCAGCACAATCATCAATACAAAACATACTGCCAATACCATGTTGGGAAGCAGAATCACAAATTGATCAAAAATAGAACCTACAAAGTATTAAGGCTATAATGTTCGATCCTCAAAAATGCAAAACAAAATGAACAATCTCAGCCCATATGACATAGAAGATACTTATGTTTTAAATACTGACATACCTTTTCTAAAAACTTTAGGATATTGCTCCACTGGAAAAGCCAAAAACGCTAAATGAAAAAGTGTACATTACCTATATATAACAGATCGAATATTATTTTTTGTTCCTTCTAGGTTAAAAATATCATATAGAGGAAAAAGATGGAAAATAGACCTTTGCACTAGTAATTTTAATAAAAGGTACATTTTTTGAAAATTTGAAATAAAGGGATACCTCCAAACGATTGTCCAATTACGTACCAGTTGTAAATGCGCTCATAATTAGTGTCATACCGAGCGGCTGAAAAGTAAAGAATATTTGACATAAAAACCTTCTTTACGGTCATTCCTCTAATTTAGTGCGACCTAAAAAGTAATTATTTTCGGAGTGTCGCACTAATAATGGAGGAAATAAACTAAATTTGACCTTAGTAGCACTAAAATAGAGGGGGGGAGGGACAACGGATAAATCCAAAGTCCGAAGTGGCGTATTTTATGAAAAATGTATGGAAAACGAGAGCAAGCACATGGACCATGACGATGATAAAGATTAATTTTTAGAATTAGGTTCGTAAACAAGGTAATTTTATCTTTTATCACTAAAAAGAAAAAAAAAGAAAATGAAAATATCGAAAACATGTCCCCTAAATTATCTGATTCGCACTCTAATTAGAGGAAGTAAATTAAGGTATACTCGAAAAAAGGCCGTTTGCACTAATTAGACGACCCATTAAATTAGAGGAATGACGGTAATAACCAACATAGCAAAGTATTTGGGAAAAAAAGCAGACCTTGACTAATAACTTACTCTATTGGTGTCATCACATATATCAGAAATGTAAGAAGTGATTATAATGCCTAATCCTAAAAGAAATGTAATTCTTTTATTTAGTTAGTAACTTAATTAACGCTGTCTTTATAAGCATTATTTTATAAGCAAAAAAAAATGGAAGTAAAAATAATGTAACACAGAACTGATGCAAAAATTGGATTATTTTCCTTAGAAACAGTCACAGTTAAAAAATAAAGTTTTGAATCTGGTAAAGCTAAACAAACTAAACTTTTCGGTACCTTTTTGGAAATATTTTGACGATATTTTTAATCTAGAGCAGTCTGGGAACCCGCCCCTGGCCCAAATAGGGCTATAACTAAAGTTTAATTTCGGTTGGCGAACTATGGCCTAACTGAGCAACTAATCGCGTGAATTTGAGACATTCAAAAAGCAAAAGGCAACAAGTAAGCGACAGTTGAGCCTGTAGAAATAAAGAAGCTTAATCATCATCGAATCTCAAGCGAAATTTTATTGCGTATAAAAAAAAAGATTTTGAACGATATTTTTAACAAAAATTCCTTTGCAACCTGAAATTGATGTCAATATAGTCAAATAATGAATTGGCATGCTTGACAATGGTTCTGAAGTGGAAACAAAAGACGTTCGAATTCAATTACACTCTAATTGCTCTTTAAGTACGGATTATTCTCTTTTAGTAACAAACTGAGTTGCCAGGAAACAGTTATTAGCTCAAGTTTTATATATTATTCATCTGCTCGCGGGAAAAAAAATTGTGTATGGCCACGCAACATAGCAAATGCGATGTATTTTCCGTAAACTAAAGATGGTAGCTGTATGTAGCAACGGATGAATTCCCGGTGGATTATTCTACGGGCTTCTGACTAGTCTATTATAATACTTCACTTTAGGTCTATGAGTCAAGTACAGTATCTGCGTGTGGTGGCGGGCAGATTCCCGTATTTTCTCGCCGGATATAGGTTTGTTTTTAGTATAACGCGTATTAAGATGATACTTGAAATAAGTACAAAGTCCTGCATAAATAGAACTTTGAACATTTCTTGAGGTCAATTACACACGGTTAGGTGCAGTAATTCATTCAGGATTTAAAATTCGATGTGAGCTCTTTCATCCGGAATTATACACGTTTCATAATAGTGGCAACTTAAAGGACACAAAAAATGTTTCAAAATCTAAGAATCAAATAAAAGAATATGTTTTGACAAACCTAGAGAGCAGCCCTGCAGAAATCGTGTTATAAATGCCCAAGCGAAACTTCTGGTGAAACCAAATCCAATCGTCGAGAGTGTCATTGTCGCAAGGGTTAATATAAGTGCAAATTTTTTCCCTTTTAAATCAGCTATGTATCCCCATAAAATGCTAAACAGAAATAATTATTCCGGACTTTCTACGTTTATTATGGTTGGATCGACAGCCTCGATATAGATCGCATCATTTAAATTTACAAAGATTATGTGAACATGGTTGTCTACCTTTCCTACCTGCATAATGAGTTACCGGCGTAAAATGACGAACCAATAATTCCAGCGTAGAATCCTATGACAATACTATGAAGTGGAATCATTTTAAGTTTACAAAAACTGCAAAAGTCATTAAAATAATAAATAATATTTACCTATTTCTACTTCTGAAACTCCAAAAGACTAAAAATATTGTTAAAATTAATCTTTCAAAAAAAAATTTCCAAAGCACGATTATTTAAACACAATTTTAAAACTAGCCGTTAGTTCATTGATTGGCTCAGGCAGAAGGGTGGATAGGCGGAAAAGCGAACGAGCGGGCGGATATGTGGCGAGCGTTATAACATTATTACAAACGAGAAATAGATTAATGAAATACTACCTTTACTAACTTTGGAAGGAATGGAAACAATATTGTCAATGTCATAGATCCAAATAACTAAATAGAATAAAAAAAAAGAACAACGGTGCATATGTGAGATATATTTGGATAGGTAACCCTAACACTTGATCCATCATCCTTGCAGCACTTAGGGAGGCAATTTGCTGGGTTACTTATACAAAAAAAAAAGAGTTTGAGAAGGACTTTCTAATAATCCACTTTAGTTCCTCCCTCGCTTAAAATTTATTTTGCAGCTGCCACAAAAAAGTTTTTTTTTCGCCGAACGATAATTTTTCTATTATAAATCTTTTATTCAAGATTTTTTATATTTTGTATCCTAGAAACAAACTTCGGCAGCCAGTGTACTGTTTTAAAATAGACCTCTTAAATTGTGCCAATTTGCTATTTCGTTTTCTATGCCAAAGTGTTTCTAAATAGGATTTTCATTGGTGTTGGCTCTATTAAGAAACCACTTGTCTACTTGGCACTGAAGTGATGAATATTAACGGTTTAAAAAATTAAATCATTCATATAATAACGTTTATGGAAACAAAACATAAACCAACCTCTGGCCCAGGACCCTTTTTCTCTTCCAAGTTTGGATGAGCGATATCAAAAATAGAAAAAAAACCTGGGGTTGAAGCTGGACATAAACCAATCTCACATAATTTCGCGAATCAATCAATTAGAGTTTCTGTGATTTATTATTTCGTGAATGTTTCACAAGGAGAATTTTCTCGTTCGGTAGTTTAACAAGGAGATTTTCTTGTTCGGTACTTTTTGTGTTATCTGTGGTTATTACAATTTTAACCCTTTTATTACCTGCCACCTGCAGGGCGGTTGAGCTTGGTTACGATATGAGAATGATACATAAATCTTATGATTTTTGGACACCCTAGATCGCTTTTTGGAATGTAGACTGAATTTTATACAAGTTAAAGATGTTTCGACACCGCCTCATCTAAATACGACGTCTCGCACAGCAACGCAGAAAAACTTTTTAAATTAATTTTTTCAGTGAATTACTTTTGTTCGAAAATGCACGACGTTCCGGGAAAACAAGTGATACAAATTTCAAGAAAAAATTCTTCACAATGACTTGATACCACACGAGAACGCATTTGGAATGAAAATTAAACAATTCTAAGTCAAAAGATATTTTTTAGTAATAAAAAAGAGGAATATAAATAAGAAGTCATGCCAAAGGTTCTCACAATATTTCAAATCTTGTGGCTTTTATTATCGCGTTTTGTAAAAGCAAATATTATTTTCTTGATACTTAATTTCGCGACAATGGCTTACAATTGTAGAGATTTTCGATTTCCAAAATTTCTAATTTTAAGGCAGATGACAATGAAAGGCGAGAATAGCGTCTTTTTTTATTTCATCACTGCTCAGGATATGAGAGCAAGTGTTCTCCAGTTGGACACCAGCCAAGGGGAACTGATTATAATGATAACAAAGAATGACATACCAGTATAACAAAGAGAACAGCAACAAGACCAGGATCTGAAAATGGATTGACTTTATCTCCGTATATCATTGTCTTTACCTGCTGGCAAATCTTCATAACGTCTATTACCAACTCTCTAAACGTTATTACTAGTTAAACGTTCAAGACTCTTCTCATTACTTTCTTAATAGCCTACTTTAGTTAATTACATAAAGTTTTATTTTAATATCCTGGCACAATGTAATGGGACATGCGAAATTATTCAGTAGAGCATGTGATATACGACGAACATATAAAAATAAAATTTCTACTAATGGAACAAGTTATTATAGTAGCCTGACTTATTTCGTAACAGTAAGAACATTCGGCCTGGTTAACGAATTTTTGCCGTACCCTCAAAAAGTGTCATCACTTAAAGGTTTTTCACTGTCGCACGTACGATGTTCATGATGTTTTGATGAGTCGCAAGAACATGTTCTTCTACATACAGTTTGATTTGGCTTTGTTATATTAAGAAATACGACCATTTTCAGTTGTTGCTCTTCAATTGAAGTGGAGTTTTTCTTTACAGAGTTTTGCATAAAAGCGAAATTCGTACGTCAGACATTAAATCCATTAACAGATTTCAAATAAACTCAATCGGGAAAAATAATCAATGGAGTTATCTTGATAGGAGACGTCTACGAAAACTCGTTCAAACAAGTCTCACCTTCGACATTCAACAACCTGCCGAAAAATATACGAGAGGAAGCAAATTTTAATCTGTTTGTTGTAGCTTTATCTTACTTTTTTCGTCTCAGTCTCTGTTATTAGTATTTTATACCTTTTTTATTGTCTACCTGTTTTTTGACTTTTGTCTTGCCTGTACTTGTGCTCTCCCTTCTACTTTTTTTCTTGGTCCTTTTTGTCGGTATTTACTTATACTATTTTAAACCTGTTTTTAATTTATATTCTCTCATATTTTAAATACTCTGACGAAGAGCGATGTAATGTCGATGTGCAAGACCATACTCTTTAAAAAAAACTGTCAATGATTAGTGTTTTAATGTTAGTTTTATTATTAATTTCTTCACCGGGTAAACAATTAGAGAATAATCGGCGTTAAAATGACTAACCGTACGTCCCACAGTTTTAAAACAATTTTAGCTACTTTACCGATGTTTAGAAGTCTTTCATGACACACATTCTTCCCTTTTACGCACCCCTCTTGCTTTAGCATTAGTTTCGAAGATATTGCATATTTTGAAGTAAGTCAAACTTGTTCAAATAGTCCTTTTAATTACATTGCAAATCCATGATCGCAGAGATAATTTCAAAGATCAGATCCGTTCGTCTGGAATATCCCTAAAATCTTGACAATTACTTAGTTTTTGTAAAATTTATTTAGCATCAGATGAACTGAATAATGGCTTAAACAAAAAGATTTGCTGTTTTATATTAAGTGGGGTAATTAAATCCGCTTGTTTAAAAAAGGTGAATTTATGGTTAAATCATTGCAGCACAACAACACGTTATTATACTCACATTATACCCAGAAGCTGGTCAATGCCAAACTGCCAAACTGGTGGTTATATTCGAAACAATATTAGATCTTTCTCTACATTGCAATGGCCACGCGTCTATGGTCACACTGTTTTATCTCCATAATAATATGAATCTTCTCTATAATCATATGAAGCTTTCGTCAGTCTGTGACTTTTGCAAGGTGCATTATATTCTTCACAATTTTCTTGATAAAGTCTATAAAACATCACCTATAAATCTGTTCTGTAATTTACCAAACTT
>JASGCC010001431.1:0-37088 GCA_030067915.1 Hydractinia echinata | reverse complement strand
ATATTCGCTTAAAAAAAGCAGTTGTTTAAACTTAAATGTTGCGAATAATTAATTAATTATGTCCAATATAGCTTTAGTGGTATGCGCTTGTGAAAATTATAGGAAAAAAGCCGTATAATAAGAGAAAGTTATACAACAAAGGATGGCGCCATGAAGTAAAGTAAACTTGATCTCATAGCGCTAACCCCAGGGCTTTAATTCTGATGCATTTCGTTTGTCTTTAAAATTTTACGAAGGCTGTGTAAGACCATGACAGCTTTAAAACCTGTGTGGAAATTTTTTGATTCCGCATATTTTCTTGCGCAATTTTTCTTCCCTGAAGGTATATCATGGGTGTCATCCCCAATCAACTCAGTCCCTGAGACTTAAGCAAGCTACTTTGCGTTTCTGTACCACTATATAATTGCTAATATTTACTACTCGTATAAGTGACCTGTTATTTATTTTTTTTCTTTTAAACATCTTGTTACCGGACAAGTATTTCAAATATTTACACCATTACAGAGATAGTAAAGTTTCCTCTTAGCGAGGGCGACGCGGCCCCCGATAGACGGCCACCGTAACCCTAAAATCCCCAGACCTGCTGCAGTTTTACTGTGTGTTCTTCCCTATATATCAAATCCAATGCGCAAAATGAGTCATATTTCTAGCGCATTCCCTAAATTCACACACTATGTGAGTATCCTATTCCATAATATTCATCAGTATTCCCAAAATATCTACTCCTTATATCTCGAAATTCAAGGCTGCAAATGAGTCAAAATATATCTAGCGCAATTCCCCTAAAATTTCCACCAATTTGATGACTTTCGATCCATAATTAACCAACCTCCACTCCTCAACCTAATTATCAATAATCACGCGCTGCGCAATAAGAAGATGTTGCGTTAGTTTTGACCGTTAATCTTGCAAAAACAATCTCTACAGCATGATTGGAGATTGAATTGAATCTCTTAGAGGTTGCCCCAAAAGGCTTAAAGTTGATTTCCGCGTTAATAATACCTACTTGTATGTCTTAAGGATTAGAGGTTAATTAGTTCATGAGGCGGTTCGTTAAACACTGTTGTACGGACCCCGACGTTTTTGTACACGCATTATGTCAATTATGTGTTCTGAAAATCTTATGCTCTGTACGTACAGTCCCCGTTCAGACAAGCATGTGAAAGCTATCAAAAGATCTTATATCGAGTGTGTACCAATCAGTTCAGACACAGAAGTGCACAAGCCGTTGAAGGTCCTATTGTTAGAGTTGTACAGATCGTTAGACCGCAGAAGGGGTTAGGTTTTATGTTGGCTGCGTATTAGAGCCTCCTAGTTTTAAGGCTATATGTTCTACTAACTCTCCTTGTATATGTCTTGACGCCGTTCCATCCAGTTGTTACCAATTCCTGCATCTGGTCTGTCCCGATCAGAACGATTTTTCCGACATCTCTTGGTTTTCAAAGGTCTGGCTCCGGCTGTTGTTATAGTCACGGGCCCTGATTGTTTTTTGTTGTCCGGCCTCTAGGTGCCTCTGTGTACGTACATAGGGTTAATTCATTGCCTTGCGTGCTTGTAATCCCTGTAGGTACCACGGTTTTCGCGATTTCGTAATTCTTTTCACGTGTGTGTATTCATCTTCTTTATTGTTGATTTTTGTTTTGTCAGACGTTTTCATCGTGGCACTAACGCAATTCTTTTTGGAGGCCCGCTTGTTATTTCTATATTTAGTGGAGGGGGAGGGAGGGCTGTGTTGGTATTGTTGGGATATGATGAGTCATTCAATGTTGGTGGAATTTTGAGGGAATTTGCGCTAGAAGTATTTTTGACTCATTTGCGCTTGATTTGGTATATGAGGGAGTATGTGATAATTTATGGAATATGATGACTTTTGGGATTTGATGGTCATCATATGTGTGGGTTGGATTTTTAGGGGGATTCCCCGCTAGATATGTTTTGACTCTTTGCGCATTGAGTTTTTGATATTTAGGGATAAACAGCTAGGACCGCCAGGCAGAGGTACTGGATTTGGGTTTGGACGTGGCGTCTTGGCGTGCGCGTGGCCTGCGCTAGAAGGACATTTAATATTCTATTCTATTATAACTCTGTTTAAAATATTAAAATTAAAGTCTAAAATAAAATAAGAAAGATAAAATTCACTATAGTAGAAATTATGTATCCAACGGAATGACATTGAAATATCAATATCATCTTGTGTAGCATAGAATAGGTGACGCCGGACCACTGTATGGTTTCCGTTTGTATACTGGGTTGGAATAAAAGAGAATGTTAAGTGTATATTAGATTAGGCCTCTCAAAACTTGAACTTATTGATAAAATTAAAGATAAAATATAGTTCATTTATATTAATTAAAAAACTTTCTTTTTAAATATTAAAATTTTTGTTTTCCGATTTTATTCCGGAGTTCGTTATTGTGTTTGGCACCCATACAGAAAAATCAGACTTGGCATACTGCAATTTCGTTGATGGAATTTTCAGCATGCAACCCTTATTCCTTGTTCCTCGATCGTGGAGAAATCATGTTAAAATAGCCATTGAAATTTTCACAAACTTTATTTTCTAAGCACTTTCGAACAAGTAAATAGAACGCTTTTTAATCTCATTCGCGACTGGTGTTTGATTGGTACCGGTTAACTTGGTCGCCAGTTTGTCAATAGATTGAAGTTTCTGCAACTGTGTTTGGCTCAAATTGAGATTAACAGTACAATTTGAGGTAACACAGGGTAAAATCATTCCACGAAAGATCTTTCATTGTTGTTTTGTCGACATAATTGCGCAAAAAAAAAGCATACGTAATTTTGATATGGTTTTCTTGTACATTTTGTCAAAGTTGGTGGACATTGATAGGGGACTATCCAAGATTGTCCCTAAGTACTTGTACGATTCTGTATTCTGTATTTCTTCACCATTGTAGCTACTGCAACGAGAGATCTTTTCCACATTTAGTCAACAATGTTCAAAGTCATTAAAATATAACAAAAATAAGTAAGGGCCCCAAAATCAACCCTTGGGGCACCCCACAAACGATATTCATACAATCAGATTTGGATTTCTCAACCATACAAAATTGTTTCCTATTGAATAGATAATCTGAAAACCAATCAAGAGTAGTATCATTTATGCCCACATTTCTTAATTTGTGTAGAAGAATTAAATGAGTGTCAAAAGCTTTTGACAAATCAATATAAAGCACTCCAACAACTTTTGATTTATCTACAGCCTTGTTGTCAGTCAGCAGGACGGTTTCTAATTCGGTTGATCTTTTTTTCGGTATCCGAACTGGTTTTTTATAATATATTATTTCGTTCGAGATAGGTGGTAAGTTGCTTGTGTCCTGTTTTCTCGAGGATTTTTGAACATACGTTTAACACAGATATCGGGCAGAAGTTGTTGTTATCATTGATAACTCCGCCTTTGAATCGGAGTCACTTTGGCAATCTTCTATTCGTTCGGAACAAGGCCGGTTGATAAAGAAAGGTTAATTAAATGAGTCAGTGGCTTCGACAAAGGGTATGCTGCATATTTCAGGATACCAGGTGGAAGATTATCGCATCCAGCCGCTTTTTTACGTTTCAACGATTTCAACACTTTTCAACAAAGAATCTGCTAACATTGTTGAATTCAAAAGAATGGTTCGAAGGGCTTGGTGGTAACGGTTCCTCTCCATGCGAATGTTTTCAATTTAAAAGCAAAGTGAGTTTGCTGCCAAATAGTTTTTGGAATTTTCATTGCTGGGAGTTGCCGATACGGGGCATGATTCCTTTGTTGGAAAGATTTCCTTAATACATTTCCAGGATTTATTAGGGTTTTTACTATTTTCGAATACGAGATTATGGTATTTCTGCTTCGCCTGTTTCACTTTATTATTACATGAATTTTTCAGCCGTTTGTAAGTTGACCAATCGTTTTCTGTATTTGTTTTTCTTGCTTTTCGAAGCATTATGTCTCTTGCATTCATTAAACACTTGAGTTCGTATGATAACCATGGGTATTGTCTACTTTTGATGCGCTTTGATATAATTGGTGCGTGATGGTTCAATTTACGCGTGCACGCAACACAATCATGGTCACTAACACTGAATGGAATACTTTTCGTAGAATGCACATGCGAACGATTATTGGTATAGATAACATCGATTAGAGTTTTTGTTGAGAGTGAGAGTGAGTGGTCCAGGACAGGTTTCGATGTCCCCACATAAAATTATTAACACAAACAACAAACTTTTTCTTGGTAATTTTGGTACTTTCAAACGATGCAACCATAAACCTTTAGTACTAAGTAATGATACAACATAATTTCTAGTCGGCATATGTTTTCCATTTCCATTTCTTTCGTTTCTTGTATTAAATAAAGATGAATTACAAAAACAGCCAAAATCGAGAGCATGACTGTTCTCGCGCCATATTGCGTAGCGTAATTGTTATTTTTTTCTCAGGAAAATTACATAACCAATTAATAATGTGATTTTTGTGTTGTAGCTAACTATTTTTAAACATTCCTTCGTTGAGGCTAAAATTGGTTTCACACTCTTGGATAAGAATGAGTTTTAATACCCTTTTTAAATCAACTGTTTTTTACACATTGTTAGTGCATTGCCATGACAAATCTATAGTCTTGGAATTCAATTTTGATATGAATTCAAACTATTTTTAAGAAATGTAATATGCTTTTTAAAGCAAGAAAAAACTTTCTATGAAAAAGATAGAAAAAAGTACTGGTATATATATCCATAATTTTATCGTTTAATTATAGATTACAAAAATTTAATGGAGGATTCCACAAAGACATCATCCTCGAGTTCAAGTCAATCTCATTCTTTGGATTCAAATAGCAGTCATTTATTAGTAAGTGATGAAATACCTATTTCAAGTACAGGCAGAAAGCGATCATTAAGTTCTTCATCACAAAATGTCAAATCATCTTCTGATGATAGTCGTGTTGAATCGCAAAACAGTAACAGTTCCAATAGTCAAGCCACAACGATTTCACTAGAATCAGGAACTTCCGAGATTGCCACTAATCCAACACCGTTAACATCTTCATCCAAAAGTACCAATTCGTCTTTAGGCAGTTCCACGAGTCAAGCGACAACTATGTCCCTAGAATCTAACAATTCTGAGATCGCTACAAATGCACTTCCAATTAATAGTTCCAATGACATATCGAAAGGCAATTCAAATATCGTTACCGGTCCCACGTGGGGTTTGTTGACTGCAGTTAATAATGAGTATAGGAATTACGATTTAAAAGGCAATGGGCCTATTCAGTTTGGACGTCATTTTAAATGTGAATATAAATTTCCTAAAAAAGTCAAATGGAATAATAAAGTTGTGTTTTTCCAACTCTCGATGTTTCATTTTTACGATTTATAGGGTCGTTGACGAACAATCGCCGACCGGCTTTACTGTTTACATATCGGACGGAAAGCAGGCACGGGACTTATTTAAATGGCGAGAAAATTGGAAAGGGCAATTCACAGCCTTTAACGAACTGTTCTAAAATAAGTTTAATATATTCAAATTACGAAACGTTTATGTATTTCGACATCAAGTATCACGAGGCTATGCTCAGTAAGTTTCCAAAGGAACTAAAGCAAGAATACATAGTGGAAACTGTAAGACTTGGCGAAGGTACTTACGGTGTTGTTCAGAGGGGATTTCTAAAGACGACGAACGAACAGGTAGCAATAAAGATCATCCAAAAAACGCCTTCTCTGTGTTTTGTTAAAGACATAAGCTACGAAGCTAATTTGATGATGGGGCTTAAGCATCCAAATATCGTAGAAATTAAAGGTTTTTATGAATCCGATGAAAATGTCTGTATCGTTCTAGAATGCGTTGATGGAGGAGAACTCTTCCAATACTTAAAAAAGTATGGTGCTTTGGCAGAAAGCAAGTGTAAGGATTTGTTCATGGAGCTTTTACAAGCGGTAGATTTCCTCCATAAAAACAACATCGTGCATCGAGACATAAAGCCTGAAAACGTGTTGTTAACATGTAAGGACATTGAAACAGCACATGTCAAATTAACAGACTTCGGTCACAGTCGGATCGCTTCCGAACAGTCCGTATTAAAAACAGATGTTGGCACGCCCAATTTTCGTGCACCGGAAATCATTAGGGGTATTGGCTACACTAAAAACGTGGATTTGTGGTCTCTTGGTTGTATATTGTATGCTTGTCTCTCTGCTGAGCTACCTTTCACTATGAAGGATGGCATGGACGTGTTAAACGCCTCGATTTTGAGCGGTGTGTACGATTTTGAAAGTAAAAACTGGCAGCATATCTCCTTTGAAGCCAAAGAATTAGTTCGCCAACTTCTGACTGTTGATGTTAACAAAAGAATAAAGTTACATGAAGCATTTCAGCATGACTGGTTTAAACCTGCTTTGGAACAACCGTGTAAAAAACAGAAAATCGAGAATTAGTTTAAGATTAAGATATTCATAAATATTTACGTTATGATTTTTGTTTTTATGTTCCGTCTAATACATTCGGTTGGTATATGAGATCAGGAACTTTCGCGATCATAAGTCATTGCTAATTTGGCATATTATTTTAAGAAATAACGCCTACTTATTACTTTAAAGAAAGGAAGTGTTTGAAATAAATATTTGCTTTTACTGCGAAATTTTTCATTTTGCATGAAAAAGACTTTCGCAGTTCTAAAAAAATTTTCATTTAGTTCCCATTCGTTTTAACGACTTTAGTCGATAGTACCGAAGTTCTCAGATGTCGTTTCTAACTGGAACATTTCGTAGAAAAAATATCGCGGTACACGATAAACCTTTTTGCGGTGTTAATTTTTTTTTTGAATTTCTCAAAACCTAAAAGAGTTTCTTTCCCAAACACGTTCTTTTCTTAGATAATAATCTTTAGCGGTGATATTATTAAGGAAGTCGTCTCAATAAATAGGCTTGTCAAGTAGTGTTAGTAGGCTCCTAAAAATATCTTTTTGACAAAAAGTGGCCCATTAGAGTAAAAAAAATCTTGGCCAAATTTCTCAACATACCTGATTCGCAAATTTAATTTTCTCGAAACACGTTTTTTAGACCTCGCAAAACTGATTACACAAAACACGTTGGTAAAGCTTGCAAATGCAAATTAAAGAACTATCATAGTTGCATACTTCGCTGAAATGTGTTGTACGTACTTATGCTCACAAATGCTGACGTCGTCATTATTTTTGAGTATTATTTCTTGTGTCAATTTTATTTTTTATATTGTTGTAAAATATTTCTGCAAACATATTTACCTTCTTTTCTATTAAACACATCTTGTATACAAACCAAATTTTGAGTTACAATTATTTAGCTTTTTTTGATTTTAAAGTTTAGAAAATTCTTTATCCGTTTGCTTATTCTTCCACTTTATTTTTGCTCTATATAATTGAAATTGTATTGTAAATACAAGCATATGTCTTACGAACATCGCTAAATTTGAGCACTATACCCCTTTAGTCGAAAGGGCATATAACGTTTTGCCTTAAAGCACTTTTTGGGGGATTTAGGAGACTTTCAGAAGATAAATTTTCGCGTAGATTAATTTTCGCTAATGTAAGGTTTAGGGATTGATATATTTAAATTTTGTCACACGTATGTTAAATTAAGATTGAAACTTATACTTCAGTTGTCAAAAGAGTCAGCTCAAAAGTCGAATTGGTTTTGCATATTTTTCACCCGTACGAAATGATTTGTCTTCATTCCTCGAAAATAATTTTGATCAAAATCAAAGTTTAGATTGAAAAATTAAATTTCCTAAAGTAGAAAAAAAAGGATGGGAGAACAGTTTTCGCGCGGATTTATTTTAGCGAATCGGTCCTCGAAGGCTATTTCGCGTGGACTTAATTTCGCAAATTTAGCTCAAATTTACGAAAATTTATACCGCATAATTTATCTTCTTAGGGCATATTTCATGTGATTTATTTTTATTACATTGCCGAATGTAATACAACGCTCCACATGATTTGTTCAAAAAAACTTTACTCTGTAGTTGCTGGTGTTGTATAAACATTACCATATTGTTTATGTTACGCGACCATGTACATATATGTATTATATATATGTATTTGCATTTTTTTAGTTCTATTTTACTCATAGAAAGAGACAGTGCATGTTTTAGTTTGTATTTCTTTTATATTACCTTTTAATTAATTGCCGCAAAGTTCGCGAATTTTATCGTTATTGAAAAAACAAACATCAACGACGTACAAGAAGCCTATTTTAATGTGATTTTTAGCGATAACTTTACAAGATATGTAGACATAAATGTTATTACTTATGCATATGCAAATTTATCGGCGTACCAATTGAGTGCAGCATAGCATTCACATTGCGATAAAAAGGTTCCTCTTCTCATGTCAGAAGTGGGATTCGAACCCACGCCTACGAATGTAGACTGCGACCTGAACGCAGCGCCTTAGACCACTCGGCCATCCTGACTGTCTTTTACACCATTTCGCATGTCAAGTAATTAAGTGATAGTGATTGTGGTATGATGCAATGAATAAAGAGTATGTTACGCGATAAAACTTTAACCTTTGCTCCTGACTTTCGTTTGAACGTCAAGAAGAACCATATTTATAATTTAACAACCTATACTGTAGAAAAAACATGAACCACGTGTTAGAGAGGATTTTTATTAAAGAACACATACTGATATAATTTCAATTCGCCAATTTTTAAAGAGTATCTTTTCTAATCTTTTCTAATCTTTTCTAATCTTCAAATTCATGTCAGAAGTGGGATTCGAACCCACCCCTACGAATGCAGACTGCCACCTGAACGCAGCGCCTTAGACTACTCGGCCATCCTGACTTTCTTTTACACCATTTCGCATGTCAAGTAGTTAATTGAGATTAATCTCCTGACTTTCGTTTGAACGTCAAGCAGGACCATATTTGTAATTTAACAACCTATACTGTAGAAAAACCATGAACCATGTGCAAGAGACGTTTTTCATTAATGAACACATACTGATGTAATTTCCTTTCGCCAATTTCTAAAGAGAATCTTTTCTAATCCCGAAAAATATATTAGAAGTGGGATTCGAACCCACGCCTACGAATGTAGACTGCGACCTGCACGCAGCGCCTTAGACCACTCTTGCTCCTGTCTTTCGTTTGAACGTCAAGAACAACCGTATTTGTAGTTTAACAACCTGTGTTGTAGTAAAACCATGAGCCATGTGCTAGAGAGGATTTTCATTAATGAAAACATACTGATGTAATCTCCTTTCGCCAATTTTTTAAGAGAATCTTTTCCAATCTCCAAATAAATGTCAGAAGTTGAATTCGAACCCACGCCTACGAATGTAGACTGCGACCTGAACACAGCGCCTTAGACCACTCGGTCATCCTGACTATCATTAAATCATTTTGCATGTCAAGTATTTAGGTGATTTTGATTGTGGTGTGATACAATGAATCAGAAGTATGTTACATGATAAAACTTTACCCTTGCTCTTGTCTTTCGTTTGAACGTCAAGATGAAACGTATTTGTAATTTAACAACCTGTGTTGTAGAAAAACCATGAACCATGTCCTAGAGAGATTTTTCATTAACGAACACATACTGATGTAATTTCACTTTGCCATTTTTTAAAGAGTGTCCTTTCTAATCTCCAAATTCATGTCAGAAGTGGGATTTGAACCCACGCCTACGAATGTAGACTGCCACCTTAGACCACTCGGCCATCCAGACAGTGTTCTACACCATTTTGCATATCAAGTATTTAGGTGATATTGATTGTGGTGTAATACAATGAATAACAAGTATGTTACGCTATAAAACTTAAACATTTGCATCTGACTTTTGTTTGAACGTCAAGAAGTACCGAATTTGTAATTTCACAACCTGTACTGTAGAAAAACTATGAATCATGCGCTAGGGGGTAGGGGTTCATTGAAGAACACATGCTGATGTAATTTCCTTTCGCCAATTTTTAAAGAGAATCTTTTCTAATCTCCAAATACATGTCGGAAGTGGGTTTCCAACCCAAGCCTACGAACGTAGACTGTGACTTGAACGCAGCGCCTTAGACCACTCGGCCATCGTGACTTTCTTTTTTACTATTTTGCATGTCAAGTATTTAGGTGATTTTGATTGTGATGTGATACAATGAATTAGACGTATGTTACATGATAAAACGTTACCCTTGCTCTTGTCTTTCGCTTGAACGTCAAGAAGAACCGTATTTGTGATTTAACAACCAGTGCTGTAGAAAAACCATGATCCATGTGCTAGAGAGGTTTTTCATTAATGAACACATACTGATGTAATTTCCTTTTGCCAATTTTTAAAGAGTATCTTTTCTACTCTCCAAATTCATGTCAGAAGTGGGACTCCAACCCACGCCTACGAATGTGGACTGCGACCTGATCGTAGCGCCTTAGACGACTCTGGCTCCTGTCTTTCGTTTGGACATCAAGAACAACCGTATTTGTAGTTTAACAACCTGTGTTGTAGTAACACCATGAGCCATATGCTAGAGAGGATTTTCATTAATGAAAACATACTGATGTAATCTCCCTTCGCCAATTATTTAAGAGAATCTTTACCAATCTCCAAATAAATGTCAGAAGTGGGTTTCGAACCCACGCCTACGAATGTAGACTGCGACCTAAACACAGCGCCTTAGACCACTCGGCAATCCTGACTATCTTTAAATCATTTTGCATGTGAAGTATTTAGGTGATTTTGATTGTGGTGTGATACAATGAATTAGAAGTATGTTACATGATAAAACTTTACCCTTGCTCTTGTCTTTCGTTTGAACGTCAGGATGAACCGTATTTGTAATTTAACAACCTGTGTTGTAGAAAAACCATGAACCATGTCCTAGAGAGATTTTTCATTAATGAACACATACTGATGTAATTTGATTTTGCCAATTTTTAAATGTATCTTTTTCTTTTTAATCTACAAATTCATTTCAGAAGTGGGATTTGAACCCACGCCTACGAATGTAAACTGCCACTTTAGACCACTCGGCCATCCAGACAGTGTTCTACACCATTTCGCATATCAAGTATTTAGGTGATATTGATTGTGGTGTAATACAATGAATAACAAGTATGTTACGCTATAAAACTTAAACATTTGCATCTGACTTTTGTTTGAACGTCAAGAAGTACCGAATTTGTAATTTCACAACCTGTGTTGTAGAAAAACCATGATCCATGTGCTAGAGAGGTTTTTCATTAATGAACACATACTGATGTCATTTCCTTTCGGCTATTTTTGAAGAGTATCTTTTCTAATCTCCAAATTCATGTCAGAAGTGGGATTCGAACCCACGCCTACGAATGTAGACTGCGACCTGAACACAGCGCCTTAGACCACTCGGCCATCCTGACTATCTTTTAAATCATTTTGCATGTCAAGTATTTAGGTGATTTTGATTGTGGTATGATACAATGAATTAGAAGTATGTTATATGATAAAACTTTACCTTGTCTTGTCTTTCGTTTGAACGTCAAGAAGAACCGCATATGCAATTTAACAACCCGTGTTGTAGAAAAACCATGAACCATGTGCTAGAGAGGTTTTTCATTAATGAACATATACTGATGTAATTTCCTTTCGTCAATTTTTAAAGAGAATCTTTTCTAATCCTCAAAAATTTGTCAGAAGTTGGATTCGAACCCACGCCTACGAATGTAGACTGCGACCTGAACGCAGTGTTTTATTTAACTCGGCCATCCTTGCTGTCTTCTACACCATTTCGCATATCAAGTATTTAAGTGATATTGATTGTGGTGTAATACAATGACTAACAAGTATGTTACGCGATAAAACATTAACCTTTCCTCCTGACTTTCGTTTGAACGTCAAGAAGGACCATACTTGTAATTTAACAACCTATACTGCAGCAAAACCATGAAGCATGTGCTAGAGAAGATTTCATTAATGAAAACATACTGATGTAATCTCCATTCGCCAAATTTTTAAGAGAATCTTTTCCAATCTCCAAATAAATGTCAGAAGTGGGATTCCAACCCACGCCTACGACTGTAGACTGCGACCTGAACGCAGCGTCCTAGACCACTCGGCCATCCTGACTTTCTTTTTAACTATTTTGTATGTCAAGTATTTAGGTGATTTTGATTGTGATGTGATACAATGAATTAGAAGTATGTTACATGATAAAGCGTTACCCTTGCTCCTGTCTTTCGCTTGAACGTCAAGAAGAACCGTATTTGTAATTTAACAACCTGTGTTGTAGAAAAACGATGATCCATGTGCTAGAGAGGTTTTTCATTAATGAACACATACTGATATAATTTCTTTTCGCCTATTTTTAAAGAGTATCTTTTCTAGTCTCCAAATTCATGTCAGAAGTGGGATTCGAACCCACGCATACGAATGTAGACTGCGACCTGAACGCAGCGCCTTAGACCACTCGGCCATCCTGACTGTCTTTTCACCATTTCGCATATCAAGTATTTAAGTGATATTGATTGTGGTTTAATACAATGAATAACAAGTGTGTTACGCGATAAAACTTAAACCTTTCCTCCTGCCTTTCGTTTGAACGTCAACAAGGGCCATACTTGTAATTTAACAACCTATACTGCAGCAAAAACCATGAAGCATGTGCTAGAGAGGTTTTTTATTAAAGAACACATACTGATGTAACTTCCTTTCGCCCATTTTTAAAGAGTATCTTTTCTACTCTCCAAATTCATGTCAGAAGTGGGATTCGAACCTACGCCTACGAATGTAGACTGCGACCTGAACGCAGCGCCTTAGACCACTCGCCCATCCTGACTATCTTTTACACCATTTTGCATATGAAGTATTTAAGTGATATTGATTGTGGTGTAATACAATGACTAACAAGTATGTCACGCGATTAATCTTTAACCTTTGCTCCTGCCTTTCCTTTGAACGTCAGGAAGGACCATATTTGCAATTTAACAACCTATACTGTAGAAAAACCATGAAGCATGTGCTACAGAGGTTTTTTACTAAAGAACGCATTTTGATGTAATTTCATTTCACCCATTTTTAAAGAGTATCTTTTCTAATCTCCAAATTCATGTCAGAAGTGGGATTCGAACCCACGCCTACGAACGTAGACTGTGACTTGAACGCAGCGCTTTAGACCACTCAGCCATGCTGACTGTCTTTTAAACCATTTTGTATGTCAAGTATTTATGTGATTTTGGTTGTGGTGTGATACAATGAATTAAAAGTATGTTACATGATAAAACTTTACCCTTGTCCTGCCTTTCGTTTGAACGTCAAGAAGAACCGTATTTGTAATTTAAAAACCTGTGTTGCAAAAAATCCAGGAACCATGTGCTAGAGAGGTTTTTCATTAATGAACATATACTGATGTAATTTCCTTTCGGCAATTTTTAAAGAGAATCTTTTTTAATCCCCAATACATGTCAGAAGTGGGATTCGAAACCACGCCTACGAATGAAGACTGCGACCTGAACGCAGCGTCTTAGTCCACTCGGCCATCCTGACTATCTTTTTAACTATTTTGCATGTCAAGTATTTAGGTGATTTTGATTGTGATGTGATACAATCAATTAGAAGTATGTTACATGATAAAACGTTACCCTTGCTCTGTCTTTCGCTTGAACGTCAAGAAGAACCGTATTTGTAATTTAACAACCTGTGTTGTAGAAGAACCATGAACCATGTGCTAGAGAGCTTTTTCATTAATGAACACATACTGGTGTGATTTCATTTCGCCAATTTTTAAAGAGTATCTTTTCTAATTTACAAATTAATGTCAGAAGTGGGATTCGAACCCACGCCTACGAATGTAGACTGCGAACTGAACGCTGCGCCTTAGACCACTCAACCATCCTGACTATATTTTAACCCATTTCGCATCCCAAGTACTTAAATGATATTGATTGTGGTGGAATACAATGACTAACAAGTATGTTACGCGATAAAACATTAACCTTTCCTCCTGACTTTCGTTTGAACGTCAAGAAGGACCATACATGTAATTTAACAACCTATACTGCAGCAAAACCATGAAGCATGTGCTAGAGAGTGTTTTTATTAAATAACACATACTGATGTAATTTCCTTTCGCCCATTTTTAAATAGTTTCTTTTCTAATCTCCAAATTCATGTCAGAAGTGGGATTCCAACCCACGCGTACGAACGTAGATTGTTTCTTGAACGCAGCGCCTTAGACCACTCGGCCATCCTGACTGTCTTTTAAACCATTTTGTATGTCAAATATTTAGTTGATTTTGATTGTGGTGTGATACAATGAATTAGAAGTATGTTACATGATAAAACTTTAACCTTGTCCTCTCTTTCCTTTGAACGTCAAGAAGAACTGTATTTGTAATTTAACAATCTGTGTTGTAGAAAATCCATGAACCATGTGCTAGAGAGGTTTTTCTTTAATGAACACATACTGATGTAACATCTTTTCGCCAATTTTAAGAGAATCTTTTCTAATCCCCAAATACGTGTCAGAAGTGGGATTCAGACCCACGCCTACGAATGTAGACTGCGACCTGAATGCAGCGCCTTAGACCACACGGCCATCCTGACTGTCTTTTAATCATTTTGCATGTCAAGTATTTAGGTGATTTTGATTGTGGTGTGATACAATGAATTAGAAGTATGTTACATGATAAAACTTTATCCTTGCTCCTGTCTTTCGTTTGAACGTCAAGATGAACCGTATTTGTAATTTAACAACCTGTGTTGTAGAAAAACCATGAACCATGTCCTAGAGAGATTTTTCATCAATGAATACATACTGATGTAATTTCATTTCGCCAATTTTTAAAGAGTATCTTTTCTAATATCCAAATTTATGTCAGAAGTGGGATTCGAACCCACGCCTACGAATGTAGACTGCGACCTTAACGCAGCGCCTTAGACCACTCGGCCATCCTGACTCTCTTTTAAACCATTTCGCATATCAAGTATTTAAGTGATATTGATTGTGGTGTAATACAATGAATAACAGGTATGTTAAGCGATAAATCTTGACATTTGCTCCTGACTTTCCTTTGAACGTCCAGAAGGACCATATTTGTAATTTAACAACCTATACTGTAGAAAAACCTTGAAGCATGTGCTAGAGAGATTTTTTATTAAAGAACACATACTGATGTAATTTTCTTTCGCCCATTTTTAAAGAGTATCTTTTCTAATCTCCAAATTCATGTCAGAAGTGGGTTTCCAACCCACGCCTACGAACGTAGACTGTGACTTGAACGCAGCGTCTTAGACCACTCGGCCATCCTGACTATCTTTTAAATTATTTTGCATGTCAAGTATTTATGTGATTTTGATTGTGGTGTGATACATTGAATTAGAAGTATATTACATGATAAAACTTTACCCTTGCTCCTGTCTTGCGCTTGAACGTCAAGAAGAACCGTGTTTGTAATTTAACAATCTGTGTTGTAAAAAAACCATGAACCATGTGCTAGAGAGCTTTTTCATTAATGAACACATACTGATGAAATTTTCTTTCGCCAATTTTTAAAGAGTATCTTTTCTAATCTCCAAATTAATGTTAGAAGTGGGATTCGAACCCACGCCTACGAATATAGACTGCGACCTGAACTCAGCGGCTTAGACCACTCGACCATCTTGACTGTCTTATACACCATTTCGCATATCAAGTATTTAAGTGATATTGATTGTGGTGTAATACAATGAATAACAAGTGTGTTACGCGATAAAACTTAAACCTTTCCTCCTGTCTTGCGTTTGAACGTCAAGAAGGACCATACTTGTAACTTAACAACCTATACTGTAGCAAAACCATGAAGCATGTGCTAGATAGGTGTTTTATTAAGGAACGCATACTGATGTAATTTCCTTTCGCCCATTTTTAAAGAGTATCTTTTCTAATCCCCCAAAATTTGTCAGAAGTGGGATTCTAACCCAATATTAGGAATGTAGGCTGCGACCTGAAGGCAGCGCCTTAGACCACTCGGCCATCCTGACTATATTTTAAACCGTTTCGCATGCCGAGTATTTAAATGATATTAATTGTGGTGTAACACAATGAATAACAAGTATGTTTCACGATAAAACTTAAACCTTTCCTCCTGTCTTTCGTTGGAACGTCAAGAAGGACCATACTTGTAACTTACAACCTATACTGTAGCAAAACCATGAAGCATGTGCTAGAGAGGTTTTTTATTAAAGAACACATACTGATGTAATTTCTTTTCGCCCAATTTTAAAGATTATCTTTTCTAATCTCCAATTTCATGTCAGAAGTGGGATTCCAACCCACGCCTACGAACGTAGACTGTGACTTGAACGCAGCCGCTTAGACCACTCGGCCATCCTGACTATCTTTTAAATTATTTTGCATGTCAAGTATTTATGTGATTTTGATTGTGGTGTGATACATTGAATTAGAAGTATATTACATGATGAAACTTTACACTTGCTCCTGTCTCGCGCTTGAACGTCAAGAAGAACCGTATTTGTAATTTAACAACCTGTGTTGTAAAAAAACCATGAACCATGTGCTAGAGAGCTTTTTCATTAATGAACACCTACTGATGTAATTTCCTTTCGCCAATTTTTAAAGAGTATCTTTTCTAATCTCCAAATTCATGTTAGAAGTGGGATTCGAACCCACGCCTACGAATATAGACTGCGACCTGAACGCAGCGGCTTAGACCACTCGGCCATCCTGACTGTCTTTTAAACCATTTCGCATATCAAGTATTTAAGTGATATTGATTGTGGTGTAATACAATGACTAACAAGTATGTTACGCGATAAAACATTAACCTTTCCTCCTGACTTTCGTTTGAACGTCAAGAAGGACCATACATGTAATTTAACAACCTATACTGCAGCAAAACCATGAAGCATGTGATAGAGAGTGTTTTTATTAAGTAACACATACTGATGTAATTTCTTTTCGCCCATTTTTAAATAGTTTCTTTTCTAATCTCCAAATTCATGTCAGAAGTGGGATTCCAACCCACGCGTACGAACGTAGATTGTTTCTTGAACGCAGCGCCTTAGACCACTCGGCCATCCTGACTGTCTTTTAAACCATTTTGTATGTCAAATATTTAGTTGATTTTGATTGTGGTGTGATACAATGAATTAGAAGTATGTTACATGATAAAACTTTAACCTTGTCCTCTCTTTCCTTTGAACGTCAAGAAGAACTGTATTTGTAATTTAACAACCTGTGTTGTAGAAAATCCATGAACCATGTGCTAGAGAGGTTTTTCTTTAATGAACACATACTGATGTAATATCTTTTCGCCAATTTTAAGAGAATCTTTTCTAATCCCCAAATACGTGTCAGAAGTGGGATTCAGACCCACGCCTACGAATGTAGACTGCGACCTGAATGCAGCGCCTTAGACCACACGGCCATCCTGAATATCTTTTAAATTATTTTGCATGTCAAGTATTTATGTGATTTTGATTGTGGTGTGATACATTGAATTAGAAGTATATTACATGATAAAACTTTACACTTGCTCCTGTCTCGCGCTTGAACGTCAAGAAGAACCGTATTTGTAATTTAACAACCTGTGTTGTAAAAAAACCATGAACCATGTGCTAGAGAGCTTTTTCATTAATGAACACCTACTGATGTAATTTCCTTTCGCCAATTTTTAAAGAGTATCTTTTCTAATCTCCAAATTCATGTTAGAAGTGGGATTCGAACCCACGCCTACGAATATAGACTGCGACCTGAACGCAGCGGCTTAGACCACTCGGCCATCCTGACTGTCTTTTAAACCATTTCGCATATCAAGTATTTAAGTGATATTGATTGTGGTGTAATACAATGACTAACAAGTATGTTACGCGATAAAACATTAACCTTTCCTCCTGACTTTCGTTTGAACGTCAAGAAGGACCATACATGTAATTTAACAACCTATACTGCAGCAAAACCATGAAGCATGTGCTAGAGAGTGTTTTTATTAAGTAACACATACTGATGTAATTTCCTTTCGCCCATTTTTAAATAGTTTCTTTTCTAATCTCCAAATTCATGTCAGAAGTGGGATTCCAACCCACGCGTACGAACGTAGATTGTTTCTTGAACGCAGCGCCTTAGACCACTCGGCCATCCTGACTGTCTTTTAAACCATTTTGTATGTCAAATATTTAGTTGATTTTGATTGTGGTGTGATACAATGAATTAGAAGTATGTTACATGATAAAACTTTAACCTTGTCCTCTCTTTCCTTTGAACGTCAAGAAGAACTGTATTTGTAATTTAACAACCTGTGTTGTAGAAAATCCATGAACCATGTGCTAGAGAGGTTTTTCTTTAATGAACACATACTGATGTAATATCTTTTCGCCAATTTTAAGAGAATCTTTTCTAATCCCCAAATACGTGTCTGAAGTGGGATTCAGACCCACGCCTACGAATGTAGACTGCGACCTGAATGCAGCGCCTTAGACCACACGGCCATCCTGACTGTCTTTTAATCATTTTGCATGTCAAGTATTTAGGTGATTTTGATTGTGGTGTGATACAATGAATTAGAAGTATGTTACATGATAAAACTTTATCCTTGCTCCTGTCTTTCGTTTGAACGTCAAGATGAACCGTATTTGTAATTTAACAACCTGTGTTGTAGAAAAACCATGAACCATGTCCTAGAGAGATTTTTCATCAATGAATACATACTGATGTAATTTCATTTCGCCAATTTTTAAAGAGTATCTTTTCTAATATCCAAATTTATGTCAGAAGTGGGATTCGAACCCACGCCTACGAATGTAGACTGCGACCTTAACGCAGCGCCTTAGACCACTCGGCCATCCTGACTCTCTTTTAAACCATTTCGCATAAGTATTTTAGTGATATTGATTGTGGTGTAATACAATGAATAACAAGTATGTTACGCGATAAAATCTTAACCTTTCCTCCTGACTTTCGTTTGAACGTCAAGAAGGACCATACTCGTAACTTAACAACCTATACTGTAGAAAAACCATGAAGCATGTGCCAGAGAGGTTTTTATTAAAGAACACATACTGATGAAATTTCTTTTCGCCCATTTTTAAGGAATATCTTTTCTAATCTACAAATTCATGTCAGAAGTGGGATTCCAAGCCACGCCTACGAACGTAGACTGTGACTTGAACGCAGCGCCTTAGACCACTCGGCCATCCTGACTATCTTTTAAATTATTTTGCATGTCAAGTATTTATGTGATTTTGATTGTGGTGTGATACATTGAATTAGAAGTATATTACATGATAAAACTTTACCCTTGCTCCTGTCTCGCGCTTGAAGGTCAAGAAGAACCGTATTTGTAATTTAACAATCTGTGTTGTAAAAAAACCATGAACCATGTGCTAGAGAGCTTTTTCATTAATGAACACCTACTGATGTAATTTCATTTCGCCGATTTTTAAAGAGTATCTCTTCTAATCTCCAAATTAATTTTAGAAGTGGGATTCGAACCCACGCCTACAAATATAGACTGAGACCTGAGCGCAGCGGCTTAGACCACTCGGCAATCCTGACTGTCTTTTACACCATTTCGCATATCAAGTATTTAAGTGATATTGATTGTGGTGTAATACAATGAATAACAGGTATGTTAAGCGATAAATCTTTGACATTTGCTCCTGACTTTCCTTTGAACGTCCAGAAGGACCATATTTGTAATTTAACAACCTATACTGTAGAAAAACCTTGAAGCATGTGCAGGAGAGATTTTTTATTAAAGAACACATACTGATGAATTTTCCTTTCGCCCATTTTTGAAGAGTATCTTTTCTAATCTACAAATTCATGTCAGAAGTGGGATTCCAACCCACGCCTACGAACGTAGACTGTGACTTGAACGCAGCGCTTTAGACCACTCGGCCATCCTGAATATCTTTTAAATTATTTTGCATGTCAAGTATTTATGTGATTTTGATTGTGGTGTGATACATTGAATTAGAAGTATATTACATGATAAAACTTTACCCTTGCTCCTGTCTTGCGCTTGAACGTCAAGAAGAACCGTATTTGTAATTTAACAATCTGTGTTGTAAAAAAACCATGAACCATGTGCTAGAGAGCTTTTTCATTAATGAACAAATACTGATGAAATTTTCTTTCGCCAATTTTTAAAGAGTATCTTTTCTAATCTCCAAATTAATGTTAGAAGTGGGATTCGAACCCACGCCTACGAATATAGACTGCGACCTGAACGCAGCGGCTTAGACCACTCGACCATCTTGACTGTCTTATACACCATTTCGCATATCAAGTATTTAAGTGATATTGATTGTGCTGTAATACAATGAATAACAAGTGTGTTACGCGATAAAACTTAAACCTTTCCTCCTGTCTTGCGTTTGAACGTCAAGAAGGACCATACTTGTAACTTAAAAACCTATACTGTAGCAAAACCATGAAGCATGTGCTAGAGAGGTGTTTTATTAAGGAACGCATACTGATGTAATTTCCTTTCACCCATTTTTAAAGAGTATCTTTTCTAATCCCCCAAAAATTTGTCAGAAGTGGGATTCTAACCCAATATTAGGAATGTAGCCTGCGACCTGAAGGCAGCGCCTTAGACCACTCGGCCATCCTGAATATATTTTAAACCGTTTCGCATGCCGAGTATTTAAATGATATTAATTGTGGTGTAACACAATGAATAACAAGTATGTTACACGATAAAAATTAAACCTTTCCTCCTGTCTTTCGTTGGAACGTCAAGAAGGACCATACTTGTAACTTAACAACCTATACTGTAGCAAAACCATGAAGCATGTGCTAGAGAGGTTTTTTATTAAAGAACACATACTGATGTAATTTCTTTTGGCCCAATTTTAAAGATTATCTTTTCTAATCTCCAATTTCATGTCAGAAGTGGGATTCCAACCCACGCCTACGAACGTAGACTGTGACTTGAACGCAGCCGCTTAGACCACTCGGCCATCCTGACTATCTTTTAAATTATTTTGCATGTCAAGTATTTAAATGATTTTGATTGTGGTGTGATACATTGAATTAGAAGTATATTACATGATAAAAGTTTACCCTTGTCTTGTCTTTCGTTTGAACGTCAAGAAGAACCGTATTTGGAATTTAACTACCCATGTTGTAGAAAAACCATGAACCATGTGGAACCGTATTTGCAATTTAACAACCCATGTTGTAGAAAAACCATGAACCATGTGCTAGAGAGGTGTTTCATTAATGAACACATACTGATGTAATTTCTTTTCGCCAATTTCTAAAGAGTATCTTTTCTAATGTCCAAATTCATCTTATAAGTGGGATTCGAACCCACGCCTACGAATATATACTGCGACCTGAACGCAGCGCCTTAGACCACTAGGCCATCCTGACAGTCTTTTACACCATTTCGCACACATGCTGATGAATTTTCCTTTCGCCCATTTTTGAAGAGTATCTTTTCTAATCTACAAATTCATGTCAGAAGTGGGATTCCAACCCACGCCTACGAACGTAGACTGTGACTTGAACGCAGCGCCTTAGACCACTCGGCCATCCTGAATATCTTTTAAATTATTTTGCATGTCAAGTATTTATGTGATTTTGATTGTGGTGTGATACATTGAATTAGAAGTATATTACATGATAAAACTTTACACTTGCTCCTGTCTCGCGCTTGAACGTCAAGAAGAACCGTATTTGTAATTTAACAACCTGTGTTGTAAAAAAACCATGAACCATGTGCTAGAGAGCTTTTTCATTAATGAACACCTACTGATGTAATTTCCTTTCGCCAATTTTTAAAGAGTATCTTTTCTAATCTCCAAATTCATGTTAGAAGTGGGATTCGAACCCACGCCTACGAATATAGACTGCGACCTGAACGCAGCGGCTTAGACCACTCGGCCATCCTGACTGTCTTTTAAACCATTTCGCATATCAAGTATTTAAGTGATATTGATTGTGGTGTAATACAATGAATAACAAGTATGTTACGCGATAAAAGTTTAACCTTTCTTCCTAACTTTCGTTTAAACGTCAAGAAGGACCATACTCGTAATTTAACAACCTATACTGTAGCAAAACCATGAAGCATGCGCTAGAGAGATTTTTTACATATCAAGTATTTAAGTGAGATTGATTGTGGTGTAATACAATGAATAACAAGTATGTTACGCGATAAAACTTTACACTTGTCCTGTCTTTCGTTTGAACGTCAAGAAGAACGGCATTTGCAATTTAACAACCCATGTTGTAGAAAAACCATGAAGCATGTGCTAGAGCGCTTTTTCATTAATGAACACATACTGATGTAATTTCCTTTCTCCAATATTGAAAGGGTATCTTTTCTAATCTCCAAATTCTTGTCAGAATTGGGATTCGAACCCACGCCTACGAATGTAGACTGCAACCTGAACGCAGCGCCTTAGACTACTCGGCCATCCTGACTGTCTTTTACACCATTTCGCATATTAAGTATTTAAGTGATATTTATTGTGGTGTAATGCAATGATTAACAAGTGTGTTACGCGATAAAACTTAAATATTTCCTCCTGTCTTTCGTTTGAACGTCAAGAAGGACCATACTTGTAACTTAACAATCTATACTGTAGCAAAACCATGAAGCATGTGCTAGAGAGGTTTCTTATTAAAGAACACATATTGATGTAATTTCCTACGAAGGTAGACTGTGACTTGAACGAAGCGTCTTAGACCACTCTGTCATCCTGACTGTCTTTTAAACTATTTTGCATGTCAAGTATTTATGTGATTTTGATTGTGGTGTGATACATTGAATTAGAAGTATATTACATGATAAAACTTTAGCCTTGCTCCTGTCTCTCGCTTGAACGTCAAGAAGAACCGTATTTGTAATTTAACAACCTGTGTTGTAGAAAAATCATGAACCACGTACTAGAGAGCTTTATTATTAATGAAAAAATACTGATGTAATTCCCTTTCGCCAATCTTTATAGAGTATCTTTTCTAATATCCAAATTCATGTCAGAAGTGGGATTGGAACCCACGCCTACGAATGTAGACTGCGACCTGAACACAGCGCCTTAGACCACTCGGCCATCCTGACTGTCTTTTAAATTATTTTGCATGTCAAGTATTTATGTGATTTTGATTGTGGTGTGATACATTGAATTAGAAGTATCTTACACGATAAAACTTTACTCTTGCTCCTGACTTTCATTTGAACGTCAAGAAGGACCATACTTGTAATTTAACAACCTATACTGTAGAAATACCATGAAGCATGTGCTAGAGAGGTTTATTATTAAGGATACGGTAACCCCCTTCAGGGTCATTTTTTTTAAAAAAAAAATTTTTTTCAATTTTGATTCTTTGGCATATTTTCCTAATATTTTTAAAAAAAGAATCAAAAATATTTATTGTTAAGAGGGATAAAATGAGGAAAAATCTTTTTTTATCTTTTAGTGTTTACAATAGTGTGCTCAAAGTTTAAAATTCCTCAAATATATTTAATCTGTATGATAATTAAAGAGAGTTATGCAGAACGAATAAAAAATTGCATCTCTACATATAACATAGGAAACATTCACACTTTAATAATCTATACAAATATATTATTATTTACCATCTATACCTTTTTAATTTATTTCTTTATTTTTTTCGTTTTTATCCTGTTATATGTTACGTTATCCTGTTGTCTGTTAACAATAACTAGACCCATAGTTCTACGAAAACACTTTACCTTTAATTTTAAATAAAATATTCATGACTTATTAATTATTCATAACGTTTAAGTGGGTGTAACCATGATTCTTGCAGGTAAAAGCAAAGGTCTTTGATTTGCTTTTTCTCGAAATAAAATTTTCAGTCGAAACGGTATATATTTTTGTCGAACACTCCCCTCCATCTTGTCGAAATTGTACGAAAACAAGTTTATTGCGATAATTATATCTTTGGCTACAGAACTTTGCTTTTTCTAACGCAGAAAGTGAGGAAATATCGAGTTATTGATCTATCAAGCTTAAAACAGATAAATCAGTCAGAAAACAGCTATTGTAACACAAAAGATGCTATATTTTCGGAACCACGTGTTGTTTTGAGTAAAAAAAGCAAAGTTTTTTAGAGCTGAATAAGAGCTTCGTAATCATATTTTTTTCAACGAACAAAAATTTTACTGAGGGGAGTGTTCGACAAAATGAACTGGAAGGGTATATTTTTGTATATAATATTTTTTCTACTTTTTGGATTTTTTTTATGGAAATATTTATCATCCTTCTAGAGATAATTTCTTCGGCTTTCAGAATATATATATTTGTTAGGGTTAATATAGCGAGCAGAGGGGATATTTTAAATATACTGAGTATGTGTCTCAGGGGGTTAGCGTATCCTTAAAGAACACATACTGATGTAATTTCCTTTCGCCCATTTTTAAAGAGTATCTTTTCTAATCCCCAAAAATATGTCAGAAGTGGGATTCGAACACACGCCTACGAATGTAGACTGCGATCTGAACGCAGCTCCTTAGACCACTCGGCCATCCTGACTATATCTTAAACGATTTCGCATGCCGAGTATTTAAATGATATTAATTGTGGTGCAATACATTGAATAACAAGTATGTTACACGATAAAACTTAAACCTTTCCTCCTGTCCTTCGTTTGAACGTCAAGAAGGACCATACTTGTAATTTAACAACCTATACTGTAGCAAAAAAATGAAGCATGTGCTAGAGATATTTTTTATTAAAGAACACATACTGATGTAATTTCCTTTCGCCTATTTTTAAAGAGTACCTTTTCTAATCTCCAAATTCCTGTCAGAAGTGGGATACGAATGTAGACTGCGACCTGACCACAGCGCCTTAGACCACTCGGCCATCCTGATTTTCTTTTAAACTATTTTGCATGTCAAGTATTTATGTGATTTTGATTGTGGTGCGATACATTGAATTAGAAGTATATTACATGATAAAACTTTACCCTTGCTCCTGTCTCTCGCTTGAACGTCAAGAAGAACCGTATTTGTAATTTAACAACCTGTGTTGTAGAAAAATCATGAACCATGTGCTAGAGAGCTTTCTCATTAATGGACACATAGTGATGTAATTTCCGTTCGCCAATTTTAAAAGAGTATCTTTTCTAATCCCCAAAAAATGTCAGAAGTGGGATTCGAAGCCACGCCTATGAATGTAGAATGCGATCTGAACTCAGCGCCTTACACCACTCGGCCATCCTGACAATCTTTTAAACCATTTCGCATATCAAGTATTTAAGTGATATTGATTGTGGTGTAATACAATGAATAACAAGTATGTTACGCGATAAAAGTTTAACCTTTCCTCCTAACTTTCGTTTAAACGTCAAGAAGGACCATACATGTAATTTAACAACCTATACTGCAGCAAAACCATGAAGCATGTGCTAGAGAGATTTTTTATTAAAGAACACATACTGATGTAATTTTCTTTCGCCCATTTTTAAAGAGTATCTTTTCTAATCTCCAACTTCATGTCAGAAGTGGGTTTCCAACCCACGCCTACGAACGTAGACTGTGACTTGAACGCAGCGTCTTAGACCACTCGGCCATCCTGACTATCTTTTAAATTATTTTGCATGTCAAGTATTTATGTGATTTTGATTGTGGTGTGATACATTGAATTAGAAGTATATTACATGATAAAACTTTACCCTTGCTCCTGTCTTGCGCTTGAACGTCAAGAAGAACCGTATTTGTAATTTAACAATCTGTGTTGTAAAAAAACCATGAACCATGTGCTAGAGAGCTTTTTCATTAATGAACACATACTGATGAAATTTTCTTTCGCCAATTTTTAAAGAGTATCTTTTCTAATCTCCAAATTAATGTTAGAAGTGGGATTCGAACCCACGCCTACGAATATAGACTGCGACCTGAACGCAGCGGCTTAGACCACTCGACCATCTTGACTGTCTTATACACCATTTCGCATATCAAGTATTTAAGTGATATTGATTGTGGTGTAATACAATGAATAACAAGTGTGTTACGCGATAAAACTTAAACCTTTCCTCCTGTCTTCCGTTTGAACGTCAAGAAGGACCATACTTGTAACTTAACAACCTATACTGTAGAAAAACCATGAAGCATGTGCTACAGAGGTTTTTTACTAAAGAACGCATTTTGATGTAATTTCATTTCACCCATTTTTAAAGAGTATCTTTTCTAATCTCCAAATTCATGTCAGAAGTGGGATTCGAACCCACGCCTACGAACGTAGACTGTGACTTGAACGCAGCGCTTTAGACCACTCAGCCATGCTGACTGTCTTTTAAACCATTTTGTATGTCAAGTATTTATGTGATTTTGGTTGTGGTGTGATACAATGAATTAAAAGTATGTTACATGATAAAACTTTACCCTTGTCCTGCCTTTCGTTTGAACGTCAAGAAGAACCGTATTTGTAATTTAAAAACCTGTGTTGCAAAAAATCCAGGAACCATGTGCTAGAGAGGTTTTTCATTAATGAACATATACTGATGTAATTTCCTTTCGGCAATTTTTAAAGAGAATCTTTTCTAATCCCCAAATACATGTCAGAAGTGGGATTCGAAACCACGCCTACGAATGTAGACTGCTACCTGAACGCCGCGTCTTAGACCACTCGGCCATCCTGACTATCTTTTTAACTATTTTGCATGTCAAGGATTTAGGTGATTTTGATTGTAATGTGATACAATCAATTAGAAGTATGTTACATGATAAAACGTTACCCTTGCTCCTGTCTTTCGCTTGAACGTCAAGTAGAACCGTATTTGTAATTTAACAACCTGTGTTGTAGAAGAACCATGAACCATGTGCTAGAGAGCTTTTTCATTAATGAACACACACTGGTGTGATTTCCTTTCGCCCATTTTTAAAGAGTTTCTTTTCTAATTTACAAATTATTGCCAGAAGTGGGATTCGATCACACGCCTACGAATGTAGACTGCGACCTGAACGCAGCGCCTTAAACCACTCTGCCATCCTGACTGTCTTATACACCAATTTGCATATCAAGTATTTAAGTGATATTGATTGTGGTGTAATACAATGAATAACAAGTGTGTTACGCGATAAAACTTAAACCTTTCCTCCTGTCTTGCGTTTGAACGTCAAGAAGGACCATACTTGTAACTTAAAAACCTATACTGTAGCAAAACCATGAAGCATGTGCTAGAGAGGTGTTTTATTAAGGAACGCATACTGATGTAATTTCCTTTCACCCATTTTTAAAGAGTATCTTTTCTAATCCCCCAAAAATTTGTCAGAAGTGGGATTCTAACCCAATATTAGGAATGTAGCCTGCGACCTGAAGGCAGCGCCTTAGACCACTCGGCCATCCTGAATATATTTTAAACCGTTTCGCATGCCGAGTATTTAAATGATATTAATTGTGGTGTAACACAATGAATAACAAGTATGTTACACGATAAAAATTAAACCTTTCCTCCTGTCTTTCGTTGGAACGTCAAGAAGGACCATACTTGTAACTTAACAACCTATACTGTAGCAAAACCATGAAGCATGTGCTAGAGAGGTTTTTTATTAAAGAACACATACTGATGTAATTTCTTTTGGCCCAATTTTAAAGATTATCTTTTCTAATCTCCAATTTCATGTCAGAAGTGGGATTCCAACCCACGCCTACGAACGTAGACTGTGACTTGAACGCAGCCGCTTAGACCACTCGGCCATCCTGACTATCTTTTAAATTATTTTGCATGTCAAGTATTTAAATGATTTTGATTGTGGTGTGATACATTGAATTAGAAGTATATTACATGATAAAAGTTTACCCTTGTCTTGTCTTTCGTTTGAACGTCAAGAAGAACCGTATTTGGAATTTAACTACCCATGTTGTAGAAAAACCATGAACCATGTGGAACCGTATTTGCAATTTAACAACCCATGTTGTAGAAAAACCATGAACCATGTGCTAGAGAGGTGTTTCATTAATGAACACATACTGATGTAATTTCTTTTCGCCAATTTCTAAAGAGTATCTTTTCTAATGTCCAAATTCATCTTATAAGTGGGATTCGAACCCACGCCTACGAATATATACTGCGACCTGAACGCAGCGCCTTAGACCACTAGGCCATCCTGACAGTCTTTTACACCATTTCGCACACATGCTGATGAATTTTCCTTTCGCCCATTTTTGAAGAGTATCTTTTCTAATCTACAAATTCATGTCAGAAGTGGGATTCCAACCCACGCCTACGAACGTAGACTGTGACTTGAACGCAGCGCCTTAGACCACTCGGCCATCCTGAATATCTTTTAAATTATTTTGCATGTCAAGTATTTATGTGATTTTGATTGTGGTGTGATACATTGAATTAGAAGTATATTACATGATAAAACTTTACACTTGCTCCTGTCTCGCGCTTGAACGTCAAGAAGAACCGTATTTGTAATTTAACAACCTGTGTTGTAAAAAAACCATGAACCATGTGCTAGAGAGCTTTTTCATTAATGAACACCTACTGATGTAATTTCCTTTCGCCAATTTTTAAAGAGTATCTTTTCTAATCTCCAAATTCATGTTAGAAGTGGGATTCGAACCCACGCCTACGAATATAGACTGCGACCTGAACGCAGCGGCTTAGACCACTCGACCATCTTGACTGTCTTATACACCATTTCGCATATCAAGTATTTAAGTGATATTGATTGTGGTGTAATACAATGAATAACAAGTGTGTTACGCGATAAAACTTAAACCTTTCCTCCTGTCTTCCGTTTGAACGTCAAGAAGGACCATACTTGTAACTTAACAACCTATACTGTAGAAAAACCATGAAGCATGTGCTACAGAGGTTTTTTACTAAAGAACGCATTTTGATGTAATTTCATTTCACCCATTTTTAAAGAGTATCTTTTCTAATCTCCAAATTCATGTCAGAAGTGGGATTCGAACCCACGCCTACGAACGTAGACTGTGACTTGAACGCAGCGCTTTAGACCACTCAGCCATGCTGACTGTCTTTTAAACCATTTTGTATGTCAAGTATTTATGTGATTTTGGTTGTGGTGTGATACAATGAATTAAAAGTATGTTACATGATAAAACTTTACCCTTGTCCTGCCTTTCGTTTGAACGTCAAGAAGAACCGTATTTGTAATTTAAAAACCTGTGTTGCAAAAAATCCAGGAACCATGTGCTAGAGAGGTTTTTCATTAATGAACATATACTGATGTAATTTCCTTTCGGCAATTTTTAAAGAGAATCTTTTCTAATCCCCAAATACATGTCAGAAGTGGGATTCGAAACCACGCCTACGAATGTAGACTGCTACCTGAACGCAGCGTCTTAGACCACTCGGCCATCCTGACTATCTTTTTAACTATTTTGCATGTCAAGGATTTAGGTGATTTTGATTGTAATGTGATACAATCAATTAGAAGTATGTTACATGATAAAACGTTACCCTTGCTCCTGTCTTTCGCTTGAACGTCAAGTAGAACCGTATTTGTAATTTAACAACCTGTGTTGTAGAAGAACCATGAACCATGTGCTAGAGAGCTTTTTCATTAATGAACACACACTGGTGTGATTTCCTTTCGCCCATTTTTAAAGAGTTTCTTTTCTAATTTACAAATTATTGCCAGAAGTGGGATTCGATCACACGCCTACGAATGTAGACTGCGACCTGAACGCAGCGCCTTAAACCACTCTGCCATCCTGACTGTCTTATACACCAATTTGCATATCAAGTATTTAAGTGATATTGATTGTGGTGTAATACAATGAATAACAAGTGTGTTACGCGATAAAACTTAAACCTTTCCTCCTGTCCTTCGTTTGAACGTCAAGAGGGACCATATTTGTAATTTAACAACCTATACTGTAGCAAAACCATGAAGCATGTGCTAGAGAGTTTTTTTATTAAAGAACACATTCTGATGTAATTTCCCTTTGCCCATTTTTAAAGAGTATCTTTTCTAATCCCCAAAAATGTGTCAGAAGTGGGATTCGAACCCACGCCTACGAATGTAGACTGCGACCTGAACACAGCGCCTTATACCACTCGGCCATCCTGACTATCAATTAATCGATTTCGCATATCAAGTATTTAAGTGATATTGATTGTGGTGTAATACAATGAATAACAAGTGTGTTACGCGATAAAACTTAAACCTTTCCTCCTGTCCTTCGTTTGAACGTCAAGAAGGACCATACTTGTAATTTAACAACCTATACTGTAGCAAAACCATGAAGCCTGTGCTAGACAGGTTTTTTATCAAGGAACACATACTGATGTAATTTCCTTTCCACCATTTTTAAAGAATATCTATTCTGATCCCCAAATACATGTCAGAAGTGGGATTCCAACCCACGCGTACGAACGTAGATTGTTTCTTGAACGCAGCGCCTTAGACCACTCGGCCATCCTGACTGTCTTTTAAACCATTTTGTATGTCAAATATTTAGTTGATTTTGATTGTGGTGTGATACAATGAATTAGAAGTATGTTACATGATAAAACTTTAACCTTGTCCTCTCTTTCCTTTGAACGTCAAGAAGAACTGTATTTGTAATTTAACAACCTGTGTTGTAGAAAATCCATGAACCATGTGCTAGAGAGGTTTTTCTTTAATGAACACATACTGATGTAATATCTTTTCGCCAATTTTAAGAGAATCTTTTCTAATCTCCAAATACGTGTCAGAAGTGGGATTCAGACCCACGCCTACGAATGTAGACTGCGACCTGAATGCAGCGCCTTAGACCACACGGCCATCCTGACTGTCTTTTAATCATTTTGCATGTCAAGTATGTAGGTGATTTTGATTGTGGTGTGATACAATGAATTAGAAGTATGTTACATGATAAAACTTTACCCTTGCTCCTGTCTTTCGTTTGAACGTCAAGATGAACCGTATTTGTAATTTAACAACCTGTGTTGTAGAAAAACCATGCACCATGTCCTAGAGAGATTTTCATCAATGAATACATACTGATGTAATTTCATTTCGCCAATTTTTAAAGAGTATCTTTTCTAATATCCAAATTTATGTCAGAAGTGGGATTCGAACCCACGCCTACGAATGTAGACTGCGACCTTAACGCAGCGCCTTAGACCACTCGGCCATCCTGACTCTCTTTTAAACCATTTCGCATATCAAGTATTTTAGTGATATTGATTGTGGTGTAATACAATGAATAACAAGTATGTTACGCGATAAAATCTTAACCTTTCCTCCTGACTTTCGTTTGAACGTCAAGAAGGACCATACTCGTAACTTAACAACCTATACTGTAGAAAAACCATGAAGCATGTGCCAGAGAGGTTTTTATTAAAGAACACATACTGATGAAATTTCTTTTCGCCCATTTTTAAGGAATATCTTTTCTAATCTACAAATTCATGTCAGAAGTGGGATTCCAAGCCACGCCTACGAACGTAGACTGTGACTTGAACGCAGCGCCTTAGACCACTCGGCCATCCTGACTGACTTTTAAACCATTTTGTGTGTCAAGTATTTAGGTGATTTTGATTGTGGTGTGATACATTGAATTAGAAGTATATTACATGATAAAACTTTACACTTGCTCCTGTCTCGCGCTTGAACGTCAAGAAGAACCGTATTTGTAATTTAACAACCTGTGTTGTAAAAAAACCATGAACCATGTGCTAGAGAGCTTTTTCATTAATGAACACCTACTGATGTAATTTCCTTCGCCAATTTTTAAAGAGTATCTTTTCTAATCTCCAAATTCATGTTAGAAGTGGGATTCGAACCCACGCCTACGAATATAGACTGCGACCTGAACGCAGCGGCTTAGACCACTCGGCCATCCTGACTGTCTTTTAAACCATTTCGCATATCAAGTATTTAAGTGATATTGATTGTGGTGTAATACAATGAATAACAAGTGTGTTACGCGATAAAACTTAAACCTTTCCTCCTGTCTTCCGTTTGAACGTCAAGAAGGACCATACTTGTAACTTAACAACCTATACTGTAGCAAAACCATGAAGCATGTGCTAGAGAGGTTTTTTAATAAAGAACACATACTGATGTAATTTCTTTTCGCCCATTTTTAAAGAGAATCTTTTCTAATCTCAAAATTCATGTCAGAAGTGGGATTCGAACCCACGCCTACGAAAATAGACTGTGACCTGAACACAGCGCCTTAGACCACTCGGCCATCCTGACTGACTTTTAAACCATTTTGTGTGTCAATTATTTAGGTGATTTTGATTGTGGTGTGATACAATGAATTAAAAGTATGTTACATGATAAAACTTTACTCTTGTCCTGTCTTTCGCTTGAACGTCAGGAAGAACGGTATTTGTAATTTAACAACCTATACTGTAGCAATACCATGAAGCATGTGCTAGAGAGGTTTTTGATTAAAGAACACATACTGATGTAATTTCCTCTCGCCCATTTTTAAAGAGTATCTTTTGTAATCCCCCAAAATATGTCAGAAATGGAATTCGAAGCCACGCCTATGAATGTAGAATGCGATCTCAACTCAGCGCCTTAGACCACTAGGCCATCCTGACAATCTTTTAAAACATTTCGCATATCAAGTAATTAAGTGATATTGATTGTGGTGTAATACAATGAATAACAAGTATGTTACGCGATAAAAGTTTAACCTTTCTTCCTAACTTTCGTTTAAACGTCAAGAAGGACCATACTCGTAATTTAACAACCTATACTGTAGCAAAACCATGAAGCATGTGCTAGGGAGGTTTTTTTTATTAAAGAACACATATTGATGTAATTTCCTACGAACGTAGACTGTGACTTGAACACAGCGTCTTAGACCACTCGGCCATCCTGACTGTCTTTTAAACTATTTTCATGTCAAGTATTTATGTGATTTGATTGTGGTGTGATACATTGAATTAGAAGTATATTACATGATAAAACTTTACCCTTGCTCCTGTCTCTCGCTTGAACGTCAAGAAGAACCGTATTTGTAATTTAACAACCTGTGTTGTAGAATAATCATGAACCATGTGCTAGAGAGCTTTTTTATTAATGAACACGTAATGATGTAATTTCCTTTCGCCAATTTTTAAAGAGTATCTTTTCTAATGTCCAAATTCATGTCAGAAGTGGGATTCGAACCCACGCCTACGAATGTAGACTGCGACCTGAACGCAGCGCTTTAGACCACTCGGCCATCCTGACCATCTTTTAAACCATTTCGCATATCAAGTATATAAATGATATTGATTGTGGTGTAATACAATGAATAACAAGTATGTTATGCTATAAAACTTTAACCTTTCCTCCTGTTTTTCGTTTGAACGTCAATAAGGACCATACTTGTAATTTAACAAGCTATACTGTAGCAAAACCTTGAAGCATAAGCTAGAGAGGTTTTTCATTAATGAACACATACTGATGTAACTTCCTTACGCCCATTTTTAAAGAGAATCTTTTCTAATCCCCAAAATATGTCAGAAGTGGGATTCGAACCCACGCCTACGAATGTAGACTGCGACCTGAACGCAGGGCCTTAGACCACTCGGTCATCCTGACTATATCTTAAACGATTTCGCATGCAGAGTATTTAAATGATATTAATTGTTGTGTAATACAATGATTAACAAGTGTGTTACACGATAAAACTTAAACATTTCCTCCTGTCTTTCGTTTGAACGTCCAGAAGGACCATATTTGTAATTTAACAACCTGTACTGTAGAAAAATCATGAACCATGTGCTAGAGAGCTTTTTTATTAATGAACACGTAATGATGTAATTTCCTTTCGCCTCTTTTTAAAGAGTACCTCTTCTAATCTCCAAATTCCTGTCAGAAGTGGGATACGAATGTAGACTGGTCTCCGACATCCTGATTTTCTTTTAAACTATTTTGCATGTCAAGTATTTATGTGATTTTGATTGTGGTGTGATATATTGAATTAGAAGTATATTACATGATAAAACTTTACCCTTGCTCCTGTCTCTCGCTTGAACGTAAAGAAGAACCGTATTTGTAATTTAACAACCTGTGTTGTAGAAAAATCATGAACCATGTGCTAGAGAGCTTTTTCATTAATGGACACATACTGATGTAATTTTCGTTCGCCAATTTTTAAAGAGTATCGTTTCTAATATCCAAATTCATGTCAGAAGTGGGATTCTAACCCACGCCTACGAATGTAGACTGCGACCTAAACGCAGCGCCTTAGACCACTCGGCCATCCTAACAATCTTTTAAGCCATTTCGCATATCAAGTATTTAAGTGATATTGATTCTGCTGTAATACTATGAATAACAAATATGTTAGGCGATAAAAGTTTAACCTTTCCTCCTGACTTTCGTTTAAACGTCAAGAAGGACCATACTTGTAATTTAACAACCTATACTGTAGCAAAACCATGAAGCATGTGCTAGAGAGGTTTTTAGTTAAAGAACACATATTGATGTAATTTCCTTTCCCACATTTTAAAGAGTATCTTTTCTAATCTCCAAATTCATGTCAGAAGTGGGATTTCAACCAAGGCCTACGAACGTAAACTGTGACTTGAACGCAGCGCCTTAGACCACTCAGCCATCCTGACTGTCTTCTAAACCATTCTGTATGTCAAGTATTTAGGTGATTTTGATTGTGGTGTGATACAATGACTAACAAGTATGTTACATGATGAAACTTTACCCTTGTCCTGTCTTTCGTTTGAACGTCAAGAAGAACCGCATTTGCAATTTAACAACCCATGTTGTAGAAAAACCATGAACCATGTGCTAGAGAGGTTTTTCATTACTGAACACATCCTGATGTAATTTCCTTACGCCCATTTTTAAAGAGAATCTTTTCTAATCCCCCAAAATATGTCAGAAGTGGGATTCGAACCCACGCCTACGAATGTAGATTGCGACCTGAACGCAGGGCCTTAAACCACTCGACCATCCGGACTATCTTTTACACCATTTCGCATATCAAGTATTTAAGTGATATTTATTGTGGTGTAATACAATGATTAACAAGTGTGTTACGCGATAAAACTTAAACATTTCCTCCTGTCTTTCGTTTGAACGTCCAGAAGGACCATATTTGTAATTTAACAACCTGTACTGTAGAAAAATCATGAACCATGTGCTAGAGAGCTTTTTTATTAATGAACACGTAATGATGTAATTTCCTTTCGCCCATTTTTAAAGAGTATCTTTTCTAATCTCAAGAAATGGGATTCCAACCCACGCCTACGAACGTAGACTGTGACTTGAACGCAGCGCCGTAGACCACTCGGCTATCCTGACTGACTTTTAAACCATTTCGCATATCAAGTATTTAAGTGATACTGATTGTGGCGTAATACAATGAATAACAAGTATGTTACGGGATAAAACTTTAACCTTTCGTCCTGACTTTCGTTTGAACGTCAAGAAGGACCATACTTGTAATTTAACTACCTATACTGTAGCAAAACCATGAAACATGTGCTAGAGAGGTTTTTTGTTAAAGAACATATACTGATGTAATTTCCCTTCGCCCATTTTTAAAGAGTATCTTTTCTAATCTCCAAATTCATGTCAGAAGTGGGATTCCAACCCACGCCTACGAACGTAGACTGTGACTTGAACGCAGCGCCTTAGACCACTCGGCCATCCTGACTGTCTTCAAACCATTTTTTATGTCAAGTATTTAGGTGATTTTGATTGTGGAGTGATAAAATGAATTAGAAGTATGTTCCGCGATAAAAGTGTAACCTTTGCTCCTGATTTTCATTTGAACGTCAAGAAGGTCCACACTCGTAATTTAACAACCTATACTGTATCAAAACCATGAAGCATGTGCTAGAGAGATTTCTTATTAAAGAACACATACTGATGAAATTTCCTTTCGCCCATTTTTAAAGAGTATCTTTTCTAATCTCTAAATTCATGACGGAAGTGGGATTCCAAATCACGACTATGAACATAGACTGTGACTTGAACGCAGCGCCTTAAACCACTCGGCCATCCTGACTGTGTTTTAAATTATTTTGCATGTCAAGTATTTATGTGATTTTCATTGTGGTGTTATACAATTAATAACAAGTGTGTTACGGGCTAAAACTTTAACCTTTCCTCCTGACTTTCGTTTGAACGTCAAGAAGTACCATACTTGTAATTTAACACCCTATACTGTAGCAAAACCATGAAGCATGTGCTAGAGAGTTTTTTATTAAAGAACACATACTGATGTAATTTCCCTTCGCCCATTTTTAAAGAGTATCTGTTCTAATCTCTAAATTCATGACAGAAGTGGGATTCCAACCCACGCTACGAACGTAGACTGTGACTTGAACGCAGCGCCTTAGACCACTCGGCCATCCTGACTGTCTTTCAAACCATTTTCTATGTCAAGGATTTAGGTGATTTTGATTCTGGAGTGATACAATGAATTAGAAGTATGTTCCGCGATAAAAGTGTAACCTTTGCTCCTGACTTTCGTTTGAACGTCAAGAAGGTCCATACTTGTAATATAACCACCTATGCTGTAGCAAAACCATGAGGCATGTGCTAGAGAGGTTTCTCATTTAAGAACACATACTGATGTAATTTTCCTTCGCCCATTTTTAAATAGCATCTTTTCTAATCTCCAAATTCATGTCAGAAGTGGGATTCCAACCCACGCCTACGAACGTAGACTGTGACTTGAACTCACCGCCTTAGACCACTCGGCCATCCGGACTGTCTTTCAAACCATTCTTTATGTCAAGGATTTAGGTGATTTTGATTCTGGAGTGATACAATGAATTAGAAGCATGTTAAGCGATAAAACTTAAACCTTTCCTCCTGTCTTTCGGTTGAACGTCAAGAAGGACCATACTTGTAATTTGACAACCTATGCTGTAGGAAAACCATGAAGCATGTGCTAGAGAGGTTTTTTTTAAAGAAAACATACTGATGTAATTTCTTTCGCCCATTTTTAAAAAGCATCTTTTCTAATCTCCAAATTCATGTCAGCAGTGGGATTCCAACCCATGTCTACGAACGTAGACTGTGACTTGAACGCAGTGCCTTAGACCACTCGGCCATTCTGACTGTGTTTTAAACTACTTTGCATGTCAAGTATTTATGTGATTTTGATTGTGGTGTGATACAATGAATAACAAGTATGTTGCGGGATAAAGCTTTAACCTTTCCTCCTGACTTTCGTTTGAACGTCAAGAAGGACCATACTTGTAATTTAACACCCTATACTGTAGC
>JASGCC010001430.1:0-37107 GCA_030067915.1 Hydractinia echinata | reverse complement strand
TGGAATTTTGACCTTATAATGTGATAAATGAGACAATTTGATCACAAGAAATAACATTTCTTCGTTAATTTGACATATGAATGCTGAACTCAGCGATTACACTGGCGCTGTGGTAGCGCTTTTATTTAAAAATTTGATAAATAAGTCACTTTTTTTACGTGTGAGACGAATTCCTAGTCGTTTGCGCGCGCTGAAGAATTAAGACAGTTTCAAAAAACTAACATTTCATTGGAATTTCTAACGGTATCGATCGTTTGTAGTTACAACAGGGTTGCGTCACGATATTCGTACCAACTGTAATTTTAGATAAATTTTCTGATATTATACTAGGTTGCATCCGCTTTTAACAGTGTGAACGATTGACTGTTGGGACTTATTGAACTGATTTTGGGAACTTCGAACTCTATAAATGTTGAATAAATGAGACAATTGGACTCCCAAGATAACATTCTTCTTAATTTGTACATGATTGCTGAACTCAGCGATTACAACTGGGCGCTGTTGGAGCGCTTATTTAAAAATTAGATAATAAGTATTTTGTTAACTGTGGGACTAATCTAGCCGTTTAGCGCGCGCCTGAAGAAATAGAGAAGTTTCAAAAACTCATTTCATTGACTTTCTAACAGGTAATCAATCCGTTTGAGTTATAACGGTTGCGGTCACATAATTCGTACAACATGTATATTAGCGATATTTTTTCTGATAATTACTAGGCTTAGCATCGCTTTTAACAGTGAAAACGATTGAATGTGGGACTGTAGAATATTTTGGTCTTGACCTTTATAATGGAAGAGACAATTGGACTTCCAGAGAATCAAGCATTCTCCTTATTTGACATGATTGCTGGGAACTCAGCGATTAACTGGGCGCTGTGGTAGCGCTTTATTTAAATTTAAATAAATAAGTCATTTTTTACATGTGGGGACAATCGCTAAGCCGTTAGCGCGCGTTCGAAGAAATAGAGCAGTTCAAAACTAATGTCATTGACTTTTGCTACGGTATCAAGTCCGGTTGAGTTTGAAGGTTGCGTCACATATTTTTCGTACAAACATGTATTTAGCGTTATTTTTCTGAATTATTACTAAAGGTTCATTCGCTTTTAACAAGTGAAACGATTGAACTGTGGGAATAATTGAATGTTTTGGGAATTTGACACTTATAAATGATAAATGAGAAATTGACTCAAAAAATAACATGTCTCTTCTTAATTGACAATGGATTGCTGGGAACTAAGAATTACACTGGGCGCTGAGGTAGCACTTTTATTTAAAATTAGATAAATAGCATTTTTTTACGTGGGAACCAATCCTAGCCGTTAGCGACGCGCTCGAAAAATTAGAGACAGCTTTCTTAAAAACTACTTATTGACTTTCTAACGGTATCAGACCCGCTTTGATTTATCAACGGTTGGTCACATATTCGTCAACATGTATTGAGCGACTATTTTTCTGATTATTACTAGGTTGCCATCGCTTTTAACAGTGACGACTTTGAACTGTGGGACTTAATTTGAACTGGATTTCTTGGACTTTGACTCTTAGTAATGTTGATAACTGAGACAATTATCCAAGAATAACGCTTCTTCTTAATTTGACATGATTATCTGGAACTAGCAATTACACTGGCGCTGTGGAGCGCTTTATTAAACTTTAGATAACTATAATGTATTTTTTTACTGTGGGACCAATCCTAGCGTTAGGCGCGCTTGAAGAAATAGAAGACAGTTTACAAATACGATTTCATTGACTTTCTAAACGTATCAGTCCGGTTGAGTTTACAACGTTTGGTGAACGATATTGTACCAACATGTATTTAAGCGTTATTTTCTGATATTACTAGTTTTGCATCGCTTTAAACAGTGAAACGATTGCTGTGGGACTAATATGACTGATTTTGGACTTTGACCTTAAATGTGATAAATTGAGACAATTGGACTATAGAAATAACATCTTCTAATTGACATGATGCTGGAACTCGCGATTACATCTGGGCGACTGGGTAGCGCTTTTATTTAAAAATTTAAGATAAATAGTCATTTTTTACTGTGGGACCAATCCTAGCGTTTAGTCGCGCGCTGAAAATAGAGACAAGTTTTCAAAAACTACATTTCATTGACTTCTTTAAGTATCAGTCCGGTTGAGTTTTCAACGGTTGCGTCACATATTTCGTACCAACATGTATATTAGCCGATACTATTTGCTGATATGTACTAGGTTGCATCGCCTTTAACAGTGAAACGATTGAACTGTGGGACAGTTATTGAGCTAGATTTTGGACTTTTGACTTATAAATGTGCATAAATGAGACAATTGACTGCCAACAATAAACATTTCTTCTTATTGGACATGATTGCTTGAATCCAGCAATTACACTGGTCGGCGCTGTGTGTAGCGCTTTATTAAAATTTGAGATAATAAGATCATTTTTTTACGCATGTGGACCATGCCTAGCTTAGTAGCGCGCGTGAAAAATAGAGCAGTTTCAAAAACTTATTTTCATTGACTTTCTACGGTTCATGATTCCGTTTTCAGTTACAACGTTGCGTACGATAATTCGTACCAACATGTATTTAGCAGAGATTTTATATTATAGGTTGCATCGCCTATTTAACAGTGAAACTGATTGAACAGTGGGACTTAATTGAACTGATTTTGACTTTGACCTTTTAAATGTGTAATGAGACAATTGGGATCCAGAAATTAAACATTCTTCTTAATTCATGTTTGCTTGGCCGAGTGATCAGCTGGGCCTGGTGGTAGCGCTTATTTTAAAATTTAAGATACATAGTCATTTTGTTTCTGTGGGCCATCCGTACCGTAAGCCGTGCAGTCGAAGATTAGAGACAGTTTCCTAAAAACTCAGTACTTTACATTGACTTCTAACGGTTATAATCCGTTGATTTCAGGTTGGCGTACATACATTTCGTAACTAACATTGATTTAGGCATGATTTTCTGATACTTACTTAGTTGCATCGCTTTTTACAGTGAACGAATGTGCTGGGGATCTTATGAACTGATTTTGGACTTTGACTCTTATAATGTGATAAATGAGAATATGGACTCCAATTAAACGTCTGGAAGTGTATTGCAAGCGCACTCTTAAAAGCACCAAAATCAGTTCAATAAGTCCCACAGTCAATCGTTTCACTGTTAAAAGCGATGCAACCTAGTAATATCAGAAAAAATATATCGCTAAATACATGTTGGTACGAATATGTTGACGCAACCGTTGAAAACTCAAACGGACTGATACCGTTAGAAGTCAATGAAATGTAGTTTTTTGAAACTGTCTCTTTCTTCAGCGCGCGCTAACGGCTAGGATTGGTCCCACAGTAAAAAATGACTTATTTATCTAAATTTTTAAATAAAGCGCTACCACAGCCCAGTGTAATCGCTGAGTTCCAGCAATCATGTCAAATTAAGAAGAATGTTATTTCTTGGAGTCCAATTGTCTCATTTATCACATTTATAAGGTCAAAGTCCAAAATCAGTTCAATTAAGTCCCACAGTCAATCGTTTCACTGTTAAAAGCGATGCAACCTAGTAATATCAGAAAAATATCGCTAAATACATGTTGGTACGAATATGTGACGCAACCGTTGTAACTCAAACGGACTGATACCGTTAGAAAGTCAATGAAATGTAGTTTTTGAAACTGTCTCTATTTCTTCAGCGCGCGCTAACGGCTAGGATTGGTCCCACAGTAAAAAATGACTTATTTATCTAAATTTTAAATAAAGCGCTACCACAGCGCCCAGTGTAATCGCTGAGTTCCAGCAATCATGTCAAATTAAGAAGAATGTTATTTCTTGGAGTCCAATTGTCTCATTTATCACATTTATAAGGTCAAAGTCCAAAATCAGTTCAATTAAGTCCCACAGTCAATCGTTTCACTGTTAAAAGCGATGCAACCTAGTAATATCAAAAATATCGCTAAATACATGTTGGTACGAATATGTGACGCAACCGTTGTAACTCAAACGGACTGATACCGTTAGAAAGTCAATGAAATGTAGTTTTTGAAACTGTCTCTATTTCTTCAGCGCGCGCTAACGGCTAGGATTGGTCCCACAGTAAAAAATGACTTATTTATCTAAATTTTTAAATAAAGCGCTACCACAGCGCCCAGTGTAATCGCTGAGTTCCAGCAATCATGTCAAATTAAGAAGAATGTTATTTCTTGGAGTCCAATTGTCTCATTTATCACATTTATAAGGTCAAAGTCCAAAATCAGTTCAATTAAGTCCCACAGTCAATCGTTTCACTGTTAAAAGCGATGCAACCTAGTAATATCAGAAAAATATCGCTAAATACATGTTGGTACGAATATGTGACGCAACCGTTGTAACTCAAACGGACTGATACCGTTAGAAAGTCAATGAAATGTAGTTTTTGAAACTGTCTCTATTTCTTCAGCGCGCGCTAACGGCTAGGATTGGTCCCACAGTAAAAAATGACTTATTTATCTAAATTTTTAAATAAAGCGCTACCACAGCGCCCAGTGTAATGCTGAGTTCCAGCAATCATGTCAAATTAAGAAGAATGTTATTTCTTGGAGTCCAATTGTCTCATTTATCACATTTATAAGGTCAAAGTCCAAAATCAGTTCAATTAAGTCCCACAGTCAATCGTTTCACTGTTAAAAGCGATGCAACCTAGTAATATCAGAAAAATATCGCTAAATACATGTTGGTACGAATATGTGACGCAACCGTTGTAACTCAAACGGACTGATACCGTTAGAAAGTCAATGAAATGTAGTTTTTGAAACTGTCTCTATTCTTCAGCGCGCGCTAACGGCTAGGATTGGTCCCACAGTAAAAAATGACTTATTTATCTAAATTTTTAAATAAAGCGCTACCACAGCGCCCAGTGTAATCGCTGAGTTCCAGCAATCATGTCAAATTAAGAAGAATGTTATTTCTTGGAGTCCAATTGTCTCATTTATCACATTTATAAGGTCAAAGTCCAAAATCAGTTCAATTAAGTCCCACAGTCAATCGTTTCACTGTTAAAAGCGATGCAACCTAGTAATATCAGAAAAATATCGCTAAATACATGTTGGTACGAATATGTGACGCAACCGTTGTAACTCAAACGGACTGATACCGTTAGAAAGTCAATGAAATGTAGTTTTTGAAACTCTGTCTCTATTTCTTCAGCGCGCGCTAACGGCTAGGATTGGTCCCACAGTAAAAAATGACTTATTTATCTAAATTTTTAAATAAAGCGCTACCACAGCGCCCAGTGTAATTGCTGAGTTCCAGCAATCATGTCAAATTAAGAAGAATGTATTTCTTGGAGTCCAATTGTCTCATTTATCACATTTATAAGGTCAAAGTCCAAAATCAGTTCAATTAAGTCCCACAGTCAATCGTTTCACTGTTAAAAGCGATGCAACCTAGTAATATCAGAAAAATATCGCTAAATACATGTTGGTACGAATATGTGACGCAACCGTTGTAACTCAAACGGACTGATACCGTTAGAAAGTCAATGAAATGTAGTTTTTGAAACTGTCTCTATTTCTTCAGCGCGCGCTAACGGCTAGGATTGGTCCCACAGTAAAAAATGACTTATTTATCTAAATTTTTAAATAAAGCGCTACCACAGCGCCCAGTGTAATGCTGAGTTCCAGCAATCATGTCAAATTAAGAAGAATGTTATTTCTTGGAGTCCAATTGTCTCATTTATCACATTTATAAGGTCAAAGTCCAAAATCAGTTCAATTAAGTCCCACAGTCAATCGTTTCACTGTTAAAAGCGATGCAACCTAGTAATATCAGAAAAATATCGCTAAATACATGTTGGTACGAATATGTGACGCAACCGTTGTAACTCAAACGGACTGATACCGTTAGAAAGTCAATGAAATGTAGTTTTTGAAACTGTCTCTATTTCTTCAGCGCGCGCTAACGGCTAGGATTGGTCCCACAGTAAAAAATGACTTATTTATCTAAATTTTTAAATAAAGCGCTACCACAGCGCCCAGTGTAATCGCTGAGTTCCAGCAATCATGTCAAATTAAGAAGAATGTTATTTCTTGGAGTCCAATTGTCTCATTTATCACATTTATAAGGTCAAAGTCCAAAATCAGTTCAATTAAGTCCCACAGTCAATCGTTTCACTGTTAAAAGCGATGCAACCTAGTAATATCAGAAAAATATCGCTAAATACATGTTGGTACGAATATGTGACGCAACCGTTGTAACTCAAACGGACTGATACCGTTAGAAAGTCAATGAAATGTAGTTTTTGAAACTGTCTCTATTTCTTCAGCGCGCGCTAACGGCTAGGATTGGTCCCACAGTAAAAAATGACTTATTTATCTAAATTTTAAATAAAGCGCTACCACAGCGCCCAGTGTAATGCTGAGTTCCAGCAATCATGTCAAATTAAGAAGAATGTTATTTCTTGGAGTCCAATTGTCTCATTTATCACATTTATAAGGTCAAAGTCCAAAATCAGTTCAATTAAGTCCCACAGTCAATCGTTTCACTGTTAAAAGCGATGCAACCTAGTAATATCAGAAAAATATCGCTAAATACATGTTGGTACGAATATGTGACGCAACCGTTGTAACTCAAACGGACTGATACCGTTAGAAAGTCAATGAAATGTAGTTTTTGAAACTGTCTCTATTTCTTCAGCGCGGCTAACGGCTAGGATTGGTCCCACAGTAAAAAATGACTTATTTATCTAAATTTTTAAATAAAGCGCTACCACAGCGCCCAGTGTAATCGCTGAGTTCCAGCAATCATGTCAAATTAAGAAGAATGTTATTTCTTGGAGTCCAATTGTCTCATTTATCACATTTATAAGGTCAAAGTCCAAAATCAGTTCAATTAAGTCCCACAGTCAATCGTTTCACTGTTAAAAGCGATGCAACCTAGTAATATCAGAAAAATATCGCTAAATACATGTTGGTACGAATATGTGACGCAACCGTTGTAACTCAAACGGACTGATACCGTTAGAAAGTCAATGAAATGTAGTTTTTGAAACTGTCTCTATTTCTTCAGCGCGCGCTAACGGCTAGGATTGGTCCCACAGTAAAAAATGACTTATTTATCTAAATTTTTAAATAAAGCGCTACCACAGCGCCCAGTGTAATCGCTGAGTTCCAGCAATCATGTCAAATTAAGAAGAATGTTATTTCTTGGAGTCCAATTGTCTCATTTATCACATTTATAAGGTCAAAGTCCAAAATCAGTTCAATTAAGTCCCACAGTCAATCGTTTCACTGTTAAAAGCGATGCAACCTAGTAATATCAGAAAAATATCGCTAAATACATGTTGGTACGAATATGTGACGCAACCGTTGTAACTCAAACGGACTGATACCGTTAGAAAGTCAATGAAATGTAGTTTTTGAAACTGTCTCTATTTCTTCAGCGCGCGCTAACGGCTAGGATTGGTCCCACAGTAAAAAATGACTTATTTATCTAAATTTTTAAATAAAGCGCTACCACAGCGCCCAGTGTAATCGCTGAGTTCCAGCAATCATGTCAAATTAAGAAGAATGTTATTTCTTGGAGTCCAATTGTCTCATTTATCACATTTATAAGGTCAAAGTCCAAAATCAGTTCAATTAAGTCCCACAGTCAATCGTTTCACTGTTAAAAGCGATGCAACCTAGTAATATCAGAAAAATATCGCTAAATACATGTTGGTACGAATATGTGACGCAACCGTTGTAACTCAAACGGACTGATACCGTTAGAAAGTCAATGAAATGTAGTTTTTGAAACTCTCTCTATTTCTTCAGCGCGCGCTAACGGCTAGGATTGGTCCCACAGTAAAAAATGACTTATTTATCTAAATTTTTAAATAAAGCGCTACCACAGCGCCCAGTGTAATGCTGAGTTCCAGCAATCATGTCAAATTAAGAAGAATGTTATTTCTTGGAGTCCAATTGTCTCATTTATCACAATTTAAAGGTCAAAGTCCAAAATCAGTTCAATTAAGTCCCACAGTCAATCGTTTCACTGTTAAAAGCGATGCAACCTAGTAATATCAGAAAAATATCGCTAAATACATGTTGGTACGAATATGTGACGCAACCGTTGTAACTCAAACGGACTGATACCGTTAGAAAGTCAATGAAATGTAGTTTTTGAAACTGTCTCTATTTCTTCAGCGCGGCTAACGGCTAGGATTGGTCCCACAGTAAAAAATGACTTATTTATCTAAATTTTTAAATAAAGCGCTACCACAGCGCCCAGTGTAATCGCTGAGTTCCAGCAATCATGTCAAATTAAGAAGAATGTTATTTCTTGGAGTCCAATTGTCTCATTTATCACATTTATAAGGTCAAAGTCCAAAATCAGTTCAATTAAGTCCCACAGTCAATCGTTTCACTGTTAAAAGCGATGCAACCTAGTAATATCAGAAAAATATCGCTAAATACATGTTGGTACGAATATGTGACGCAACCGTTGTAACTCAAACGGACTGATACCGTTAGAAAGTCAATGAAATGTAGTTTTTGAAACTGTCTCTATTTCTTCAGCGCGCGCTAACGGCTAGGATTGGTCCCACAGTAAAAAATGACTTATTTATCTAAATTTTTAAATAAAGCGCTACCACAGCGCCCAGTGTAATGCTGAGTTCCAGCAATCATGTCAAATTAAGAAGAATGTTATTTCTTGGAGTCCAATTGTCTCATTTATCACATTTATAAGGTCAAAGTCCAAAATCAGTTCAATTAAGTCCCACAGTCAATCGTTTCACTGTTAAAAGCGATGCAACCTAGTAATATCAGAAAAATATCGCTAAATACATGTTGGTACGAATATGTGACGCAACCGTTGTAACTCAAACGGACTGATACCGTTAGAAAGTCAATGAAATGTAGTTTTTGAAACTGTCTCTATTTCTTCAGCGCGCGCTAACGGCTAGGATTGGTCCCACAGTAAAAAATGACTTATTTATCTAAATTTTTAAATAAAGCGCTACCACAGCGCCCAGTGTAATCGCTGAGTTCCAGCAATCATGTCAAATTAAGAAGAATGTTATTTCTTGGAGTCCAATTGTCTCATTTATCACATTTATAAGGTCAAAGTCCAAAATCAGTTCAATTAAGTCCCACAGTCAATCGTTTCACTGTTAAAAGCGATGCAACCTAGTAATATCAGAAAAATATCGCTAAATACATGTTGGTACGAATATGTGACGCAACAGTTGTAACTCAAACGGACTGATACCGTTAGAAAAGTCAATGAAATGTAGTTTTTGAAACTGTCTCTATTTCTTCAGCGCGCGCAAACGGCTAGGATTGGTCCCACAGTAAAAAATGACTTATTTATCTAAATTTTAAATAAAGCGTTACCACAGCGCCCAGTGTAATTGCTGAGTTCCAGCAATCATGTCCAAATTAAGAAGAATGTTATTTCTTGGACTCCAATTGTCTCATTTATCACATTTATAAGGTCAAAGTCCAAAATCAGTTCAATTAAGTCCCACAGTCAATCGTTTCACTGTTAAAGCGATGCAACCTAGTAATATCAGAAAAATATCGCTAAATACATGTTGGTACGAATATGTGACGCAACCGTTGAACTCAAACGGACTGATACCGTTAGAAAGTCAATGAAATGTAGTTTTGAAACTGTCTCTATTCTTCAGCGCGCGCTAACGGCTAGGATTGGTCCCACAGTAAAAAATGACTTATTTATCTAAATTTTTAAATAAAGCGCTACCACAGCGCCCAGTGTAATCGCTGAGTTCCAGCAATCATGTCAAATTAAGAAGAATGTTATTTCTTGGAGTCCAATTGTCTCATTTATCACATTTATAAGGTCAAAGTTCAAAATCAGTTCAATTAAGTCCCACAGTCAATCGTTTCACTGTTAAAAGCGATGCAACCTAGTAATATCAGAAAAATATCGCTAAATACATGTTGGTACGAATATGTGACGCAACCGTTGTAACTCAAACGGAATCATACCGTTAGAAAGTCAATGAATGTAGTTTTTGAAACTGTCTCTATTTCTTCAGCGCGTGCTAAACGGCTAGGATTGGTCCCACAGTAAAAAATGACTTATTTATCTAAATTTTTAAATAAAGCGCTACCACAGCGCCCAGTGTAATCGCTGAGTTCCAGCAATCATGTCAAATTAAGAAGAATGTTATTTCTTGGAGTCCAATTGTCTCATTTATCACATTTATAAGGTCAAAGTCCAAAATCAGTTCAATTAAGTCCCACAGTCAATCGTTTCACTGTTAAAAGCGATGCAACCTAGTAATATCAGAAAAATATCGCTAAATACATGTTGGTACGAATATGTGACGCAACCGTTGAAACTCAAACGGACTGATACCGTTAGAAAGTCAATGAAATGTAGTTTTTGAAACTGTCTCTATTTCTTCAGCGCGCGCTAACGGCTAGGATTGGTCCCACAGTAAAAAATGACTTATTTATCTAAATTTTTAAATAAAGCGCTACCACAGCGCCCAGTGTAATTGCTGAGTTCCAGCAATCATGTCAAATTAAGAAGAATGTTATTTCTTGGAGTCCAATTGTCTCATTTATCACATTTATAAGGTCAAAGTCCAAAATCAGTTCAATTAAGTCCCACAGTCAATCGTTTCACTGTTAAAAGCGATGCAACCTAGTAATATCAGAAAAATATCGCTAAATACATGTTGGTACGAATATGTGACGCAACCGTTGTAACTCAAACGGACTGATACCGTTAGAAAGTCAATGAATGTAGTTTTTGAAACTGTCTCTATTTCTTCAGCGCGCGCAAACGGCTAGGATTGGTCCCACAGTAAAAAATGACTTATTTATCTAAATTTTTAAATAAAGCGCTACCACAGCGCCCAGTGTAATCGCTGAGTTCCAGCAATCATGTCAAATTAAGAAGAATGTTATTTCTTGGAGTCCAATTGTCTCATTTATCACATTTATAAGGTCAAAGTTCAAAATCAGTTCAATTAAGTCCCACAGTCAATCGTTTCACTGTTAAAAGCGATGCAACCTAGTAATATCAGAAAAATATCGCTAAATACATGTTGGTACGAATATGTGACGCAACCGTTGTAACTCAAACGGACTGATACCGTTAGAAAGTCAATGAAATGTAGTTTTTGAAACTGTCTCTATTTCTTCAGCGCGCGCTAACGGCTAGGATTGGTCCCACAGTAAAAAATGACTTATTTATCTAAATTTTTAAATAAAGCGCTACCACAGCGCCCAGTGTAATCGCTGAGTTCCAGCAATCATGTCAAATTAAGAAGAATGTTATTTCTTGGCGTCCAATTGTCTCATTTATCACATTTATAAGGTCAAAGTTCAAAATCAGTTCAATTAAGTCCCACAGTCAATCGTTTCACTGTTAAAAGCGATGCAACCTAGTAATATCAGAAAAATATCGCTAAATACATGTTGGTACGAATATGTGACGCAACCGTTGTAACTCAAACGGACTGATACCGTTAGAAAGTCAATGAAATGTAGTTTTTGAAACTGTCTCTATTTCTTCAGCGCGCTAACGGCTAGGATTGGTCCCACAGTAAAAAATGACTTATTTATCTAAATTTTTAAATAAAGCGCTACCACAGCGCCCAGTGTAATCGCTGAGTTCCAGCAATCATGTCAAATTAAGAAGAATGTTATTTCTTGGACTCCAATTGTCTCATTTATCACATTTATAAGGTCAAAGTCCAAAAGCAGTTCAACAAAGTCCCACAGTCAATCGTTTCACTGTTAAAAGCGATGCAACCTAGTAATATCAGAAAAATATCGCTAAATACATGTTGGTACGAATATGTGACGCAACCGTTGTAACTCAAACGGACTGATACCGTTAGAAAGTCAATGACATGTAGTTTTTGAAACTGTCTCTATTTCTTCAGCGCGCGCTAACGGCTAGGATTTGTCCCACAGTAAAAAATGACTTATTTATCTAAATTTTTAAATAAAGCGCTACCACAGCGCCCAGTGTAATTGCTGAGTTCCAGCAATCATGTCAAATTAAGAAGAATGTTATTTCTTGGAGTCCAATTGTCTCATTTATCACATTTATAAGGTCAAAGTCCAAAATCAGTTCAATTAAGTCCCACAGTCAATCGTTTCACTGTTAAAAGCGATGCAACCTAGTAATATCAGAAAAATATCGCTAAATACATGTTGGTACGAATATGTGACGCAACCGTTGTAACTCAAACGGACTGATACCGTTAGAAAGTCAATGAAATGTAGTTTTTGAAACTGTCTCTATTCTTCAGCGCGGCTAAACGGCTAGGATTGGTCCCACAGTAAAAAATGACTTATTTATCTAAATTTTTAAATAAAGCGTTACCACAGCGCCCAGTGTAATTGCTGAGTTCCAGCAATCATGTCAAATTAAGAAGAATGTTATTTCTTGGAGTCCAATTGTCTCATTTATCACATTTATAAGGTCAAAGTTCAAAATCAGTTCAATTAAGTCCCACAGTCAATCGTTTCACTGTTAAAAGCGATGCAACCTAGTAATATCAGAAAAATATCGCTAAATACATGTTGGTACGAATATGTGACGCAACCGTTGTAACTCAAACGGACTGATACCGTTAGAAAGTCAATGACATGTAGTTTTTGAAACTGTCTCTATTTCTTCAGCGCGCGCAAACGGCTAGGATTGGTCCCACAGTAAAAAATGACTTATTTATCTAAATTTTTAAATAAAGCGCTACCACAGCGCCCAGTGTAATTGCTGAGTTCCAGCAATCATGTCAAATTAAGAAGAATGTTATTTCTTGGACTCCAATTGTCTCATTTATCACATTTATAAGGTCAAAGTTCAAAATCAGTTCAATTAAGTCCCACAGTCAATCGTTTCACTGTTAAAAGCGATGCAACCTAGTAATATCAGAAAATATCGCTAAATACATGTTGGTACGAATATGTGACGCAACCGTTGTAACTCAAACGGACTGATACCGTTAGAAAGTCAATGAAATGTAGTTTTTGAAACTGTCTCTATTTCTTCAGCGCGCGCTAACGGCTAGGATTGGTCCCACAGTAAAAAATGACTTATTTATCTAAATTTTTAAATAAAGCGCTACCACAGCGCCCAGTGTAATCGCTGAGTTCCAGCAATCATGTCAAATTAAGAAGAATGTTATTTCTTGGAGTCCAATTGTCTCATTTATCACATTTATAAGGTCAAAGTCCAAAATCAGTTCAATTAAGTCCCACAGTCAATCGTTTCACTGTTAAAAGCGATGCAACCTAGTAATATCAGAAAAATATCGCTAAATACATGTTGGTACGAATATGTGACGCAACCGTTGTAACTCAAAACGGACTGATACCGTTAGAAAGTCAATGAAATGTAGTTTTTGAAACTGTCTCTATTTCTTCAGCGCGCGCAAACGGCTAGGATTGGTCCCACAGTAAAAAATGACTTATTTATCTAAATTTTTAAATAAAGCGCTACCACAGCGCCCAGTGTAATCGCTGAGTTCCAGCAATCATGTCAAATTAAGAAGAATGTTATTTCTTGGAGTCCAATTGTCTCATTTATCACATTTATAAGGTCAAAGTCCAAAATCAGTTCAATTAAGTCCCACAGTCAATCGTTTCACTGTTAAAAGCGATGCAACCTAGTAATATCAGAAAAATATCGCTAAATACATGTTGGTACGAATATGTGACGCAACCGTTGTAACTCAAACGGACTGATACCGTTAGAAAGTCAATGAAATGTAGTTTTTGAAACTGTCTCTATTTCTTCAGCGCGGCTAACGGCTAGGATTGGTCCCACAGTAAAAAATGACTTATTTATCTAAATTTTTAAATAAAGCGCTACCACAGCGCCCAGTGTAATCGCTGAGTTCCAGCAATCATGTCAAATTAAGAAGAATGTTATTTCTTGGAGTCCAATTGTCTCATTTATCACATTTATAAGGTCAAAGTCCAAAATCAGTTCAACTAAGTCCCACAGTCAATCGTTTCACTGTTAAAAGCGATGCAACCTAGTAATATCAGAAAAATATCGCTAAATACATGTTGGTACGAATATGTGACGCAACCGTTGTAACTCAAACGGACTGATACCGTTAGAAAGTCAATGAAATGTAGTTTTTGAAACTGTCTCTATTTCTTCAGCGCGCGCAACGGCTAGGATTGGTCCCACAGTAAAAAATGACTTATTTATCTAAATTTTTTAAATAAAGCGCTACCACAGCGCCCAGTGTAATCGCTGAGTTCCAGCAATCATGTCAAATTAAGAAGAATGTTATTTCTTGGACTCCAATTGTCTCATTTATCACATTTATAAGGTCAAAGTCCAAAATCAGTTCAACTAAGTCCCACAGTCAATCGTTTCACTGTTAAAAGCGATGCAACCTAGTAATATCAGAAAAATATCGCTAAATACATGTTGGTACGAATATGTGACGCAACCGTTGTAACTCAAACGGACTGATACCGTTAGAAAGTCAATGAAATGTAGTTTTTGAAACTGTCTCTATTTCTTCAGCGCGCGCTAACGGCTAGGATTGGTCCCACAGTAAAAAATGACTTATTTATCTAAATTTTTAAATAAAGCGCTACCACAGCGCCCAGTGTAATCGCTGAGTTCCAGCAATCATGTCAAATTAAGAAGAATGTTATTTCTTGCAGTCCAATTGTCTCATTTATCACATCTATAAGGTCAAAGTCCAAAATCAGTTCAATTAAGTCCCACAGTCAATCGTTTCACTGTTAAAAGCGATGCAACCTAGTAATATCAGAAAAATATCGCTAAATACATGTTGGTACGAATATGTGACGCAACCGTTGTAACTCAAACGGACTGATACCGTTAGAAAGTCAATGAAATGTAGTTTTTGAAACTGTCTCTATTTCTTCAGCGCGCGCTAACGGCTAGGATTGGTCCCACAGTAAAAAATGACTTATTTATCTAAATTTTTAAATAAAGCGCTACCACAGCGCCCAGTGTAATCGCTGAGTTCCAGCAATCATGTCAAATTAAGAAGAATGTTATTTCTTGGAGTCCAATTGTCTCATTTATCACATCTATAAGGTCAAAGTCCAAAATCAGTTCAACTAAGTCCCACAGTCAATCGTTTCACTGTTAAAAGCGATGCAACCTAGTAATATCAGAAAAATATCGCTAAATACATGTTGGTACGAATATGTGACGCAACCGTTGTAACTCAAACGGACTGATACCGTTAGAAAGTCAATGAAATGTAGTTTTTGAAACTGTCTCTATTTCTTCAGCGCGCGCTAACGGCTAGGATTGGTCCCACAGTAAAAAATGACTTATTTATCTAAATTTTTAAATAAAGCGCTACCACAGCGCCCAGTGTAATCGCTGAGTTCCAGCAATCATGTCAAATTAAGAAGAATGTTATTTCTTGGAGTCCAATTGTCTCATTTATCACATCTATAAGGTCAAAGTCCAAAATCAGTTCAACTAAGTCCCACAGTCAATCGTTTCACTGTTAAAAGCGATGCAACCTAGTAATATCAGTAAAATATCGCTAAATACATGTTGGTACGAATATATGACGAAACCGTTGAAACTCAAACGGACTGATACCGTTAGAAAGTCAATGAAATGTAGTTTTTGAAACTGTCTCTAGTTCTTCAGCGCACGCTAACGGCTAGGATTGGTCCCACAGTAAAAAATGACTTATTTATCTAAATTTTTAAATAAAGCGCTACCACAGCGCCCAGTGTAATCGCTGAGTTCCAGCAATCATGTCAAATTAAGAAGAATGTTATTTATTGCAGTCCAATTGTCTCATTTATCACATCTATAAGGTCAAAGTTCAAAATCAGTTCATTTAAGTCCCACAGTCAATCGTTTCACTGTTAAAGCGATCTCAAAAAGTTAACGAGTTAAGTAAAGAGACACTCATCTTGGGAGACATGAATATCAATTATCTTGAGAAAGCAGATCATCGAGATTTGAAAAGCATAATTAACATTGCAGGCTTTAAATAAATGATAAAAAATCCCACTAGAGTTACATCAGAAACAAGTACCCTAATTGACATTATTTTAACCAACAGACAAGCAACAATATCATTTAGTGAGGTGATACCGCTTTCCCTAAGTGACCATGATTGTATTGGGTGCGTACGGAAATTTAATCACATAAAATATGAACCGAAAACTATCAACATTAGAAATTATTCGAAGTACGATCCAACTACATTTAGTAAGGAAATTGGTTCACAAGAGTGGGGTTATTTCTATGGAATGAACAACGTTAATGAAGCATGGATTTACATGAAGCAAACTTTAGTTAGTGTCATAAATAAGCACGCACCAATAATCAAAAAGCGTGTAAAAGGAAGATTTTGTCCGTGGCTTTCAACAGACGTGAAACCTATGATGAATGAACGGGATAAATTGCTTCGCAAAGCCAGGAAAACTAAAAAAGAAGCAGATTGGTCAGCTTACAAGAATTTAAAAAATCGATGTAACAACATGATTAAACAAGCTAGATTTAAGTACCATCATAATCTGCAAAACCAAAACTACAAAAATCCGAAAAATTTCTGGAAAGCTATTAAGAAAATTTTTCCTTGCAACAATGCTAGCAAAATTGCGACAAGTAATATCGATGATGTAGCCGATAAAAAAACTGTGGCAAATAACTTTTGTCAGTATTTCTCCAATATTGCATTCACATTGAAACAAAAATCGCAACCATTGCGGGACTTTATATGGCGAAAACCTGCAAAACTCGATACAAGAACAGATAAGCAGTTTAAATTTGAATATGTCAGCAAGACTTTTGTTGAGAGGGAATTAAAATCATTAAAACGAGGAAAAGCTGCAGGACATGATGACATTCCCCCTGGGATGTTAAAAGTTGCTGCAAGTATAATATCTAAACCGTTATGTTATCTTATCAATTTATCCTTACAAACTGGTATAGTACCTGCAGAGTGGAAGATAGCAAAAGTGAAGCCTATACACAAAAGTGGTTCTACTTCGAATTTGGACAATTACAGACCAATTTCAATCTTGCCAGTGTTGTCAAAAATTCTAGAACGAGCTGTTCATAAACAACTTACAGATTATTTAGAAAGCAATAAGTTACTCTCTAAAAATCAACATGGCTATCGGAGAAAGAGATCCACTGAGCAAGCTACAACATTATTTACTGATAGTATTCGAAAGGAAGCAGACCGCGGAAAATTGGTTGGCGCGTTATTTGTAGATCTGTCCAAAGCCTTCGATACACTTTCCCATAGTATTTTATTGTACAAGCTGAAATGTTACGGTATCACTGGGATTGAACATCAATGGTTGTCAGATTACCTATTCCGACGTAGACAGATGTGTATATATGAAGGAATCTCATCCGAAGAACATTCTGTAACATGTGGTGTACCTCAAGGGTCGATTTTAGGGCCCTTGTTGTTTTTAATTTATTTTAATGATCTCGAGGACTACCTCATTCATTCATACGTAATCAAATTTGCTGATGATACAGTGCTTTTTACGTCAGATAGAAAATTCGAAATTATTGAAAACAAATTGAACACTGACCTAGATGCACTATCAAGTTATCTAATGGAAAACGAACTAGTTATTAATTTGAAGAAAAATAAAACTGAATCTATGGTGTTTGGTACTGCAAAACGATTAAGTCGATGTCCTGACGAATTGAATCTCGTTTATCAAGGCACAAAAATTAACTCTACGACGACTTATAAATATCTTGGCACGGTTGTAGACCAAAACCTAAACATGGGTGAGAACTTCCACTCAACATACAAAAAAACGTCATCCAAATTACGATTATTGGAAGCATTGAAGCCCTGCTTAACTAAAAGAGCCGTACACAAAATTTATCACGGAGTAATTTTACCAACGTTATTGTTTAATTGTGTTGTTGATTTGAACTTTTCCAGAACACGACTCAATCTACTGAGTTCGATCGATCGAAGAGTAGCAGCCATTTTGGGTGAGAAGCAGACGTGCGTTATTGATGAAATATATAAGCACGCAGTCCTTCTTGTAAAGAAATGTTTAGATTGTAATATTTGTGAAGATCTAGAGAGTTATTTTGAATTTAATATCCATTGTCAGAATACTCGTCAAAACTCTACAATGTTATCAATTCCTAAAGTGAAACTCGAGCTCGCAAAATCTGGCTTTTTCTCTATGGGTGTAAAAATTTTCAATACACTGCCCATAGAGATACGGCGAACAGAGTCATTCCAAGACATAAGGAATAGAGACATCAGTCATTTTAATTGCAAGTAATTTTATTATTTTCAGTTAATTATACTAATATGTATGTTTGTCCCTTCATTCGTCTTGAACACTCCTATCTTCTAGTCTTTCAAGAGTGGTATTCAATTTTTCTATGTTATTTGTTTCAGTCGCATGCATTTTTTACATGACTTCTTACATAATGTTTTATTATGTTTGTGTCTGTGTGTGTATGTGTATGTATGTATGTATGTATGTATATATATATATATATATATATATATATGTGTGTATATGTGTGTATGTATGTATGTATATATATATATATTCTTTCTTTTTTGGTTTTATTATCAGGACACGCAATAATAGCAGTAATTTATTACTGAAGTGTACATCCTGTGTAAATATTCATAATAAATAAATAAATAAATAAATAAATGCAACCTAGTAATATCAGAAAAATATCGCTAAATACATGTTGGTACGAATATGTGACGCAACCGTTGTAACTCAAACGGACTGATACCGTTAGAAAGTCAATGAATGTAGTTTTGAAACTGTCTCTATTTCTTCAGCGCGCGCAAACGGCTAGGATTGGTCCCACAGTAAAAAATGACTTATTTATCTAAATTTTTAAATAAAGCGCTACCACAGCGCCCAGTGTAATCGCTGAGTTCCAGCAATCATGTCAAATTAAGAAGAATGTTATTTCTTGCAGTCCAATTGTCTCATTTATCACATCTATAAGGTCAAAGTTCAAAATCAGTTCAATTAATTCCCACAGTCAATCGTTTCACTGTTAAAAGCGATGCAACCTAGTAATATCAGAAAAATATCGCTAAATACATGTTGGTACGAATATGTGACGCAACCGTTGTAACTCAAACGGACTGATACCGTTAGAAAGTCAATGACATGTAGTTTTTGAAACTGTCTCTATTTCTTCAGCGCGCGCAAACGGCTAGGATTGGTCCCACAGTAAAAAATGACTTATTTATCTAAATTTTTAAATAAAGCGTTACCACAGCGCCCAGTGCAATTGCTGAGTTCCAGCAATCATGTCAAATTAAGAAGAATGTTATTTCTTGGAGTCCAATTGTCTCATTTATCACATTTATAAGGTCAAAGTCCAAAATCAGTTCAATTAATTCCCACAGTCAATCGTTTCACTGTTAAAAGCGATGCAACCTAGTAATATCAGAAAAATATCGCTAAATACATGTTGGTACGAATATGTGACGCAACCGTGGTAACTCAAACGGACTGATACCGTTAGAAAGTCAATGAAATGTAGTTTTTGAAACTGTCTCTATTTCTTCAGCGCGCGCTAACGGCTAGGATTGGTCCCACAGTAAAAAATGACTTATTTATCTAAATTTTTAAATAAAGCGCTACCACAGCGCCCAGTGTAATTGCTGAGTTCCAGCAATCATGTCAAATTAAGAAGAATGTTATTTCTTGGAGTCCAATTGTCTCATTTATCACATTTATAAGGTCAAAGTTCCAAAATCAGTTCAATTAATTCCCACAGTCAATCGTTTCACTGTTAAAAGCGATGCAACCTAGTAATATCAGAAAAATATCGCTAAATACATGTTGGTACGAATATGTGACGCAACCGTTGTAACTCAAACGGACTGATACCGTTAGAAAGTCAATGAAATGTAGTTTTTGAAACTGTCTCTATTTCTTCAGCGCGCGCTAACGGCTAGGATTGGTCCCACAGTAAAAAATGACTTATTTATCTAAATTTTTAAATAAAGCGCTACCACAGCGCCCAGTGTAATCGCTGAGTTCCAGCAATCATGTCAAATTAAGAAGAATGTTATTTCTTGGAGTCCAATTGTCTCATTTATCACATTTATAAGGTCAAAGTTCAAAATCAGTTCAATTAAGTCCCACAGTCAATCGTTTCACTGTTAAAAGCGATGCAACCTAGTAATATCAGAAAAATATCGCTAAATACATGTTGGTACGAATATGTGACGCAACCGTTGTAACTCAAACGGACTGATACCGTTAGAAAGTCAATGAAATGTAGTTTTTGAAACTGTCTCTAGTTCTTCAGCGCGCGCTAACGGCTAGGATTGGTCCCACAGTAAAAAATGACTTATTTATCTAAATTTTAAATAAAGCGCTACCACAGCGCCCAGTGTAATCGCTGAGTTCCAGCAATCATGTCAAATTAAGAACAATGTTATTTCTTGCAGTCCAATTGTCTCATTTATCACATCTATAAGGTCAAAGTTCAAAATCAGTTCAATTAAGTCCCACAGTCAATCGTTTCACTGTTAAAAGCGATGCAACCTAGTAATATCAGAAAAATATCGCTAAATACATGTTGGTACGAATATGTGACGCAACCGTTGTAACTCAAACGGACTGATACCGTTAGAAAGTCAATGAAATGTAGTTTTTGAAACTGTCTCTATTTCTTCAGCGCGCGCTAACGGCTAGGATTGGTCCCACAGTAAAAAATGACTTATTTATCTAAATTTTTAAATAAAGCGCTACCACAGCGCCCAGTGTAATTGCTGAGTTCCAGCAATCATGTCAAATTAAGAAGAATGTTATTTCTTGGAGTCCAATTGTCTCATTTATCACATTTATAAGGTCAAAGTCCAAAATCAGTTCAATTAAGTCCCACAGTCAATCGTTTCACTGTTAAAAGCGATGCAACCTAGTAATATCAGAAAAATATCGCTAAATACATGTTGGTACGAATATGTGACGCAACCGTTGTAACTCAAACGGACTGATACCGTTAGAAAGTCAATGAAATGTAGTTTTTGAAACTGTCTCTATTTCTTCAGCGCGCGCTAACGGCTAGGATTGGTCCCACAGTAAAAAATGACTTATTTATCTAAATTTTTAAATAAAGCGCTACCACAGCGCCCAGTGTAATCGCTGAGTTCCAGCAATCATGTCAAATTAAGAAGAATGTTATTTCTTGGAGTCCAATTGTCTCATTTATCACATCTATAAGGTCAAAGTTCAAAATCAGTTCAATTAAGTCCCACAGTCAATCGTTTCACTGTTAAAAGCGATGCAACCTAGTAATATCAGAAAAATATCGCTAAATACATGTTAGTACGAATATGTGACGCAACCGTTGTAACTCAAACGGAGTGATACCGTTAGAAAGTCAATGAAATGTAGTTTTTGAAACTGTCTCTATTTCTTCAGCGCGCGCTAACGGCTAGGATTGGTCCCACAGTAAAAAATGACTTATTTATCTAAATTTTTAAATAAAGCGCTACCACAGCGCCCAGTGTAATTGCTGAGTTCCAGCAATCATGTCAAATTAAGAAGAATGTTATTTCTTGGAGTCCAATTGTCTCATTTATCACATTTATAAGGTCAAAGTCAAAATCAGTTCAATTAAGTCCCACAGTCAATCGTTTCACTGTTAAAAGCGATGCAACCTAGTAATATCAGAAAAATATCGCTAAATACATGTTGGTACGAATATGTGACGCAACCGTTGTAACTCAAACGGACTGATACCGTTAGAAAGTCAATGAAATGTAGTTTTTGAAACTGTCTCTATTTCTTCAGCGCGCGCTAACGGCTAGGATTGGTCCCACAGTAAAAAATGACTTATTTATCTAAATTTTTAAATAAAGCGCTACCACAGCGCCCAGTGTAATCGCTGAGTTCCAGCAATCATGTCAAATTAAGAAGAATGTTATTTCTTGGAGTCCAATTGTCTCATTTATCACATTTATAAGGTCAAAGTCAAAATCAGTTCAATTAAGTCCCACAGTCAATCGTTTCACTGTTAAAAGCGATGCAACCTAGTAATATCAGAAAAATATCGCTAAATACATGTTGGTACGAATATGTGACGCAACCGTTGTAACTCAAACGGACTGATACCGTTAGAAAGTCAATGAAATGTAGTTTTTGAAACTGTCTCTATTTCTTCAGCGCGCGCTAACGGCTAGGATTGGTCCCACAGTAAAAAATGACTTATTTATCTAAATTTTTAAATAAAGCGCTACCACAGCGCCCAGTGTAATCGCTGAGTTCCAGCAATCATGTCAAATTAAGAAGAATGTTATTTCTTGGAGTCCAATTGTCTCATTTATCACATTTATAAGGTCAAAGTCCAAAATCAGTTCAATTAAGTCCCACAGTCAATCGTTTCACTGTTAAAAGCGATGCAACCTAGTAATATCAGAAAAATATCGCTAAATACATGTTGGTACGAATATGTGACGCAACCGTTGTAACTCAAACGGACTGATACCGTTAGAAAGTCAATGAAATGTAGTTTTTGAAACTGTCTCTATTTCTTCAGCGCGCGCTAACGGCTAGGATTGGTCCCACAGTAAAAAATGACTTATTTATCTAAATTTTTAAATAAAGCGCTACCACAGCGCCCAGTGTAATTGCTGAGTTCCAGCAATCATGTCAAATTAAGAAGAATGTTATTTCTTGGAGTCCAATTGTCTCATTTATCACATTTATAAGGTCAAAGTCCAAAATCAGTTCAATTAAGTCCCACAGTCAATCGTTTCACTGTTAAAAGCGATGCAACCTAGTAATATCAGAAAAATATCGCTAAATACATGTTGGTACGAATATGTGACGCAACCGTTGTAACTCAAACGGACTGATACCGTTAGAAAGTCAATGAAATGTAGTTTTTGAAACTGTCTCTATTTCTTCAGCGCGCGCTAACGGCTAGGATTGGTCCCACAGTAAAAAATGACTTATTTATCTAAATTTTTAAATAAAGCGCTACCACAGCGCCCAGTGTAATCGCTGAGTTCCAGCAATCATGTCAAATTAAGAAGAATGTTATTTCTTGGAGTCCAATTGTCTCATTTATCACATTTATAAGGTCAAAGTCCAAAATCAGTTCAATTAAGTCCCACAGTCAATCGTTTCACTGTTAAAAGCGATGCAACCTAGTAATATCAGAAAAATATCGCTAAATACATGTTGGTACGAATATGTGACGCAACCGTTGTAACTCAAACGGACTGATACCGTTAGAAAGTCAATGAAATGTAGTTTTTGAAACTGTCTCTATTTCTTCAGCGCGCGCTAACGGCTAGGATTGGTCCCACAGTAAAAAATGACTTATTTATCTAAATTTTTAAATAAAGCGCTACCACAGCGCCCAGTGTAATTGCTGAGTTCCAGCAATCATGTCAAATTAAGAAGAATGTTATTTCTTGGAGTCCAATTGTCTCATTTATCACATTTATAAGGTCAAAGTCCAAAATCAGTTCAATTAAGTCCCACAGTCAATCGTTTCACTGTTAAAAGCGATGCAACCTAGTAATATCAGAAAAATATCGCTAAATACATGTTGGTACGAATATGTGACGCAACCGTTGTAACTCAAACGGACTGATACCGTTAGAAAGTCAATGAAATGTAGTTTTTGAAACTGTCTCTATTTCTTCAGCGCGCGCTAACGGCTAGGATTGGTCCCACAGTAAAAAATGACTTATTTATCTAAATTTTTAAATAAAGCGCTACCACAGCGCCCAGTGTAATTGCTGAGTTCCAGCAATCATGTCAAATTAAGAAGAATGTTATTTCTTGGAGTCCAATTGTCTCATTTATCACATTTATAAGGTCAAAGTCCAAAATCAGTTCAATTAAGTCCCACAGTCAATCGTTTCACTGTTAAAAGCGATGCAACCTAGTAATATCAGAAAAATATCGCTAAATACATGTTGGTACGAATATGTGACGCAACCGTTGTAACTCAAACGGACTGATACCGTTAGAAAGTCAATGAAATGTAGTTTTTGAAACTGTCTCTATTTCTTCAGCGCGCGCTAACGGCTAGGATTGGTCCCACAGTAAAAAATGACTTATTTATCTAAATTTTTAAATAAAGCGCTACCACAGCGCCCAGTGTAATCGCTGAGTTCCAGCAATCATGTCAAATTAAGAAGAATGTTATTTCTTGGAGTCCAATTGTCTCATTTATCACATTTATAAGGTCAAAGTCCAAAATCAGTTCAATTAAGTCCCACAGTCAATCGTTTCACTGTTAAAAGCGATGCAACCTAGTAATATCAGAAAAATATCGCTAAATACATGTTGGTACGAATATGTGACGCAACCGTTGTAACTCAAACGGACTGATACCGTTAGAAAGTCAATGAAATGTAGTTTTTGAAACTGTCTCTATTTCTTCAGCGCGCGCTAACGGCTAGGATTGGTCCCACAGTAAAAAATGACTTATTTATCTAAATTTTTAAATAAAGCGCTACCACAGCGCCCAGTGTAATCGCTGAGTTCCAGCAATCATGTCAAATTAAGAAGAATGTTATTTCTTGGAGTCCAATTGTCTCATTTATCACATTTATAAGGTCAAAGTCCAAAATCAGTTCAATTAAGTCCCACAGTCAATCGTTTCACTGTTAAAAGCGATGCAACCTAGTAATATCAGAAAAATATCGCTAAATACATGTTGGTACGAATATGTGACGCAACCGTTGTAACTCAAACGGACTGATACCGTTAGAAAGTCAATGAAATGTAGTTTTTGAAACTGTCTCTATTTCTTCAGCGCGCGCTAACGGCTAGGATTGGTCCCACAGTAAAAAATGACTTATTTATCTAAATTTTTAAATAAAGCGCTACCACAGCGCCCAGTGTAATTGCTGAGTTCCAGCAATCATGTCAAATTAAGAAGAATGTTATTTCTTGGAGTCCAATTGTCTCATTTATCACATTTATAAGGTCAAAGTCCAAAATCAGTTCAATTAAGTCCCACAGTCAATCGTTTCACTGTTAAAAGCGATGCAACCTAGTAATATCAGAAAAATATCGCTAAATACATGTTGGTACGAATATGTGACGCAACCGTTGTAACTCAAACGGACTGATACCGTTAGAAAGTCAATGAAATGTAGTTTTTGAAACTGTCTCTATTTCTTCAGCGCGCGCTAACGGCTAGGATTGGTCCCACAGTAAAAAATGACTTATTTATCTAAATTTTTAAATAAAGCGCTACCACAGCGCCCAGTGTAATCGCTGAGTTCCAGCAATCATGTCAAATTAAGAAGAATGTTATTTCTTGGAGTCCAATTGTCTCATTTATCACATTTATAAGGTCAAAGTCCAAAATCAGTTCAATTAAGTCCCACAGTCAATCGTTTCACTGTTAAAAGCGATGCAACCTAGTAATATCAGAAAAATATCGCTAAATACATGTTGGTACGAATATGTGACGCAACCGTTGTAACTCAAACGGACTGATACCGTTAGAAAGTCAATGAAATGTAGTTTTTGAAACTGTCTCTATTTCTTCAGCGCGCGCTAACGGCTAGGATTGGTCCCACAGTAAAAAATGACTTATTTATCTAAATTTTTAAATAAAGCGCTACCACAGCGCCCAGTGTAATTGCTGAGTTCCAGCAATCATGTCAAATTAAGAAGAATGTTATTTCTTGGAGTCCAATTGTCTCATTTATCACATTTATAAGGTCAAAGTCCAAAATCAGTTCAATTAAGTCCCACAGTCAATCGTTTCACTGTTAAAAGCGATGCAACCTAGTAATATCAGAAAAATATCGCTAAATACATGTTGGTACGAATATGTGACGCAACCGTTGTAACTCAAACGGACTGATACCGTTAGAAAGTCAATGAAATGTAGTTTTTGAAACTGTCTCTATTTCTTCAGCGCGCGCTAACGGCTAGGATTGGTCCCACAGTAAAAAATGACTTATTTATCTAAATTTTTAAATAAAGCGCTACCACAGCGCCCAGTGTAATCGCTGAGTTCCAGCAATCATGTCAAATTAAGAAGAATGTTATTTCTTGGAGTCCAATTGTCTCATTTATCACATTTATAAGGTCAAAGTCCAAAATCAGTTCAATTAAGTCCCACAGTCAATCGTTTCACTGTTAAAAGCGATGCAACCTAGTAATATCAGAAAAATATCGCTAAATACATGTTGGTACGAATATGTGACGCAACCGTTGTAACTCAAACGGACTGATACCGTTAGAAAGTCAATGAAATGTAGTTTTTGAAACTGTCTCTATTTCTTCAGCGCGCGCTAACGGCTAGGATTGGTCCCACAGTAAAAAATGACTTATTTATCTAAATTTTTAAATAAAGCGCTACCACAGCGCCCAGTGTAATCGCTGAGTTCCAGCAATCATGTCAAATTAAGAAGAATGTTATTTCTTGGAGTCCAATTGTCTCATTTATCACATTTATAAGGTCAAAGTCCAAAATCAGTTCAATTAAGTCCCACAGTCAATCGTTTCACTGTTAAAAGCGATGCAACCTAGTAATATCAGAAAAATATCGCTAAATACATGTTGGTACGAATATGTGACGCAACCGTTGTAACTCAAACGGACTGATACCGTTAGAAAGTCAATGAAATGTAGTTTTTGAAACTGTCTCTATTTCTTCAGCGCGCGCTAACGGCTAGGATTGGTCCCACAGTAAAAAATGACTTATTTATCTAAATTTTTAAATAAAGCGCTACCACAGCGCCCAGTGTAATTGCTGAGTTCCAGCAATCATGTCAAATTAAGAAGAATGTTATTTCTTGGAGTCCAATTGTCTCATTTATCACATTTATAAGGTCAAAGTCCAAAATCAGTTCAATTAAGTCCCACAGTCAATCGTTTCACTGTTAAAAGCGATGCAACCTAGTAATATCAGAAAAATATCGCTAAATACATGTTGGTACGAATATGTGACGCAACCGTTGTAACTCAAACGGACTGATACCGTTAGAAAGTCAATGAAATGTAGTTTTTGAAACTGTCTCTATTTCTTCAGCGCGCGCTAACGGCTAGGATTGGTCCCACAGTAAAAAATGACTTATTTATCTAAATTTTTAAATAAAGCGCTACCACAGCGCCCAGTGTAATCGCTGAGTTCCAGCAATCATGTCAAATTAAGAAGAATGTTATTTCTTGGAGTCCAATTGTCTCATTTATCACATTTATAAGGTCAAAGTCCAAAATCAGTTCAATTAAGTCCCACAGTCAATCGTTTCACTGTTAAAAGCGATGCAACCTAGTAATATCAGAAAAATATCGCTAAATACATGTTGGTACGAATATGTGACGCAACCGTTGTAACTCAAACGGACTGATACCGTTAGAAAGTCAATGAAATGTAGTTTTTGAAACTGTCTCTATTTCTTCAGCGCGCGCTAACGGCTAGGATTGGTCCCACAGTAAAAAATGACTTATTTATCTAAATTTTTAAATAAAGCGCTACCACAGCGCCCAGTGTAATTGCTGAGTTCCAGCAATCATGTCAAATTAAGAAGAATGTTATTTCTTGGAGTCCAATTGTCTCATTTATCACATTTATAAGGTCAAAGTCCAAAATCAGTTCAATTAAGTCCCACAGTCAATCGTTTCACTGTTAAAAGCGATGCAACCTAGTAATATCAGAAAAATATCGCTAAATACATGTTGGTACGAATATGTGACGCAACCGTTGTAACTCAAACGGACTGATACCGTTAGAAAGTCAATGAAATGTAGTTTTTGAAACTGTCTCTATTTCTTCAGCGCGCGCTAACGGCTAGGATTGGTCCCACAGTAAAAAATGACTTATTTATCTAAATTTTTAAATAAAGCGCTACCACAGCGCCCAGTGTAATTGCTGAGTTCCAGCAATCATGTCAAATTAAGAAGAATGTTATTTCTTGGAGTCCAATTGTCTCATTTATCACATTTATAAGGTCAAAGTCCAAAATCAGTTCAATTAAGTCCCACAGTCAATCGTTTCACTGTTAAAAGCGATGCAACCTAGTAATATCAGAAAAATATCGCTAAATACATGTTGGTACGAATATGTGACGCAACCGTTGTAACTCAAACGGACTGATACCGTTAGAAAGTCAATGAAATGTAGTTTTTGAAACTGTCTCTATTTCTTCAGCGCGCGCTAACGGCTAGGATTGGTCCCACAGTAAAAAATGACTTATTTATCTAAATTTTTAAATAAAGCGCTACCACAGCGCCCAGTGTAATCGCTGAGTTCCAGCAATCATGTCAAATTAAGAAGAATGTTATTTCTTGGAGTCCAATTGTCTCATTTATCACATTTATAAGGTCAAAGTCCAAAATCAGTTCAATTAAGTCCCACAGTCAATCGTTTCACTGTTAAAAGCGATGCAACCTAGTAATATCAGAAAAATATCGCTAAATACATGTTGGTACGAATATGTGACGCAACCGTTGTAACTCAAACGGACTGATACCGTTAGAAAGTCAATGAAATGTAGTTTTTGAAACTGTCTCTATTTCTTCAGCGCGCGCTAACGGCTAGGATTGGTCCCACAGTAAAAAATGACTTATTTATCTAAATTTTTAAATAAAGCGCTACCACAGCGCCCAGTGTAATCGCTGAGTTCCAGCAATCATGTCAAATTAAGAAGAATGTTATTTCTTGGAGTCCAATTGTCTCATTTATCACATTTATAAGGTCAAAGTCCAAAATCAGTTCAATTAAGTCCCACAGTCAATCGTTTCACTGTTAAAAGCGATGCAACCTAGTAATATCAGAAAAATATCGCTAAATACATGTTGGTACGAATATGTGACGCAACCGTTGTAACTCAAACGGACTGATACCGTTAGAAAGTCAATGAAATGTAGTTTTTGAAACTGTCTCTATTTCTTCAGCGCGCGCTAACGGCTAGGATTGGTCCCACAGTAAAAAATGACTTATTTATCTAAATTTTTAAATAAAGCGCTACCACAGCGCCCAGTGTAATCGCTGAGTTCCAGCAATCATGTCAAATTAAGAAGAATGTTATTTCTTGGAGTCCAATTGTCTCATTTATCACATTTATAAGGTCAAAGTCCAAAATCAGTTCAATTAAGTCCCACAGTCAATCGTTTCACTGTTAAAAGCGATGCAACCTAGTAATATCAGAAAAATATCGCTAAATACATGTTGGTACGAATATGTGACGCAACCGTTGTAACTCAAACGGACTGATACCGTTAGAAAGTCAATGAAATGTAGTTTTTGAAACTGTCTCTATTTCTTCAGCGCGCGCTAACGGCTAGGATTGGTCCCACAGTAAAAAATGACTTATTTATCTAAATTTTTAAATAAAGCGCTACCACAGCGCCCAGTGTAATCGCTGAGTTCCAGCAATCATGTCAAATTAAGAAGAATGTTATTTCTTGGAGTCCAATTGTCTCATTTATCACATTTATAAGGTCAAAGTTCCAAAATCAGTTCAATTAAGTCCCACAGTCAATCGTTTCACTGTTAAAAGCGATGCAACCTAGTAATATCAGAAAAATATCGCTAAATACATGTTGGTACGAATATGTGACGCAACCGTTGTAACTCAAACGGACTGATACCGTTAGAAAGTCAATGAAATGTAGTTTTTGAAACTGTCTCTATTTCTTCAGCGCGCGCTAACGGCTAGGATTGGTCCCACAGTAAAAAATGACTTATTTATCTAAATTTTTAAATAAAGCGCTACCACAGCGCCCAGTGTAATTGCTGAGTTCCAGCAATCATGTCAAATTAAGAAGAATGTTATTTCTTGGAGTCCAATTGTCTCATTTATCACATTTATAAGGTCAAAGTCCAAAATCAGTTCAATTAAGTCCCACAGTCAATCGTTTCACTGTTAAAAGCGATGCAACCTAGTAATATCAGAAAAATATCGCTAAATACATGTTGGTACGAATATGTGACGCAACCGTTGTAACTCAAACGGACTGATACCGTTAGAAAGTCAATGAAATGTAGTTTTTGAAACTGTCTCTATTTCTTCAGCGCGCGCTAACGGCTAGGATTGGTCCCACAGTAAAAAATGACTTATTTATCTAAATTTTTAAATAAAGCGCTACCACAGCGCCCAGTGTAATCGCTGAGTTCCAGCAATCATGTCAAATTAAGAAGAATGTTATTTCTTGGAGTCCAATTGTCTCATTTATCACATTTATAAGGTCAAAGTCCAAAATCAGTTCAATTAAGTCCCACAGTCAATCGTTTCACTGTTAAAAGCGATGCAACCTAGTAATATCAGAAAAATATCGCTAAATACATGTTGGTACGAATATGTGACGCAACCGTTGTAACTCAAACGGACTGATACCGTTAGAAAGTCAATGAAATGTAGTTTTTGAAACTGTCTCTATTTCTTCAGCGCGCGCTAACGGCTAGGATTGGTCCCACAGTAAAAAATGACTTATTTATCTAAATTTTTAAATAAAGCGCTACCACAGCGCCCAGTGTAATTGCTGAGTTCCAGCAATCATGTCAAATTAAGAAGAATGTTATTTCTTGGAGTCCAATTGTCTCATTTATCACATTTATAAGGTCAAAGTCCAAAATCAGTTCAATTAAGTCCCACAGTCAATCGTTTCACTGTTAAAAGCGATGCAACCTAGTAATATCAGAAAAATATCGCTAAATACATGTTGGTACGAATATGTGACGCAACCGTTGTAACTCAAACGGACTGATACCGTTAGAAAGTCAATGAAATGTAGTTTTTGAAACTGTCTCTATTTCTTCAGCGCGCGCTAACGGCTAGGATTGGTCCCACAGTAAAAAATGACTTATTTATCTAAATTTTTAAATAAAGCGCTACCACAGCGCCCAGTGTAATCGCTGAGTTCCAGCAATCATGTCAAATTAAGAAGAATGTTATTTCTTGGAGTCCAATTGTCTCATTTATCACATTTATAAGGTCAAAGTCCAAAATCAGTTCAATTAAGTCCCACAGTCAATCGTTTCACTGTTAAAAGCGATGCAACCTAGTAATATCAGAAAAATATCGCTAAATACATGTTGGTACGAATATGTGACGCAACCGTTGTAACTCAAACGGACTGATACCGTTAGAAAGTCAATGAAATGTAGTTTTTGAAACTGTCTCTATTTCTTCAGCGCGCGCTAACGGCTAGGATTGGTCCCACAGTAAAAAATGACTTATTTATCTAAATTTTTAAATAAAGCGCTACCACAGCGCCCAGTGTAATCGCTGAGTTCCAGCAATCATGTCAAATTAAGAAGAATGTTATTTCTTGGAGTCCAATTGTCTCATTTATCACATTTATAAGGTCAAAGTCCAAAATCAGTTCAATTAAGTCCCACAGTCAATCGTTTCACTGTTAAAAGCGATGCAACCTAGTAATATCAGAAAAATATCGCTAAATACATGTTGGTACGAATATGTGACGCAACCGTTGTAACTCAAACGGACTGATACCGTTAGAAAGTCAATGAAATGTAGTTTTTGAAACTGTCTCTATTTCTTCAGCGCGCGCTAACGGCTAGGATTGGTCCCACAGTAAAAAATGACTTATTTATCTAAATTTTTAAATAAAGCGCTACCACAGCGCCCAGTGTAATTGCTGAGTTCCAGCAATCATGTCAAATTAAGAAGAATGTTATTTCTTGGAGTCCAATTGTCTCATTTATCACATTTATAAGGTCAAAGTCCAAAATCAGTTCAATTAAGTCCCACAGTCAATCGTTTCACTGTTAAAAGCGATGCAACCTAGTAATATCAGAAAAATATCGCTAAATACATGTTGGTACGAATATGTGACGCAACCGTTGTAACTCAAACGGACTGATACCGTTAGAAAGTCAATGAAATGTAGTTTTTGAAACTGTCTCTATTTCTTCAGCGCGCGCTAACGGCTAGGATTGGTCCCACAGTAAAAAATGACTTATTTATCTAAATTTTTAAATAAAGCGCTACCACAGCGCCCAGTGTAATCGCTGAGTTCCAGCAATCATGTCAAATTAAGAAGAATGTTATTTCTTGGAGTCCAATTGTCTCATTTATCACATTTATAAGGTCAAAGTCCAAAATCAGTTCAATTAAGTCCCACAGTCAATCGTTTCACTGTTAAAAGCGATGCAACCTAGTAATATCAGAAAAATATCGCTAAATACATGTTGGTACGAATATGTGACGCAACCGTTGTAACTCAAACGGACTGATACCGTTAGAAAGTCAATGAAATGTAGTTTTTGAAACTGTCTCTATTTCTTCAGCGCGCGCTAACGGCTAGGATTGGTCCCACAGTAAAAAATGACTTATTTATCTAAATTTTTAAATAAAGCGCTACCACAGCGCCCAGTGTAATCGCTGAGTTCCAGCAATCATGTCAAATTAAGAAGAATGTTATTTCTTGGAGTCCAATTGTCTCATTTATCACATTTATAAGGTCAAAGTCCAAAATCAGTTCAATTAAGTCCCACAGTCAATCGTTTCACTGTTAAAAGCGATGCAACCTAGTAATATCAGAAAAATATCGCTAAATACATGTTGGTACGAATATGTGACGCAACCGTTGTAACTCAAACGGACTGATACCGTTAGAAAGTCAATGAAATGTAGTTTTTGAAACTGTCTCTATTTCTTCAGCGCGCGCTAACGGCTAGGATTGGTCCCACAGTAAAAAATGACTTATTTATCTAAATTTTTAAATAAAGCGCTACCACAGCGCCCAGTGTAATTGCTGAGTTCCAGCAATCATGTCAAATTAAGAAGAATGTTATTTCTTGGAGTCCAATTGTCTCATTTATCACATTTATAAGGTCAAAGTCCAAAATCAGTTCAATTAAGTCCCACAGTCAATCGTTTCACTGTTAAAAGCGATGCAACCTAGTAATATCAGAAAAATATCGCTAAATACATGTTGGTACGAATATGTGACGCAACCGTTGTAACTCAAACGGACTGATACCGTTAGAAAGTCAATGAAATGTAGTTTTTGAAACTGTCTCTATTTCTTCAGCGCGCGCTAACGGCTAGGATTGGTCCCACAGTAAAAAATGACTTATTTATCTAAATTTTTAAATAAAGCGCTACCACAGCGCCCAGTGTAATCGCTGAGTTCCAGCAATCATGTCAAATTAAGAAGAATGTTATTTCTTGGAGTCCAATTGTCTCATTTATCACATTTATAAGGTCAAAGTCCAAAATCAGTTCAATTAAGTCCCACAGTCAATCGTTTCACTGTTAAAAGCGATGCAACCTAGTAATATCAGAAAAATATCGCTAAATACATGTTGGTACGAATATGTGACGCAACCGTTGTAACTCAAACGGACTGATACCGTTAGAAAGTCAATGAAATGTAGTTTTTGAAACTGTCTCTATTTCTTCAGCGCGCGCTAACGGCTAGGATTGGTCCCACAGTAAAAAATGACTTATTTATCTAAATTTTTAAATAAAGCGCTACCACAGCGCCCAGTGTAATCGCTGAGTTCCAGCAATCATGTCAAATTAAGAAGAATGTTATTTCTTGGAGTCCAATTGTCTCATTTATCACATTTATAAGGTCAAAGTCCAAAATCAGTTCAATTAAGTCCCACAGTCAATCGTTTCACTGTTAAAAGCGATGCAACCTAGTAATATCAGAAAAATATCGCTAAATACATGTTGGTACGAATATGTGACGCAACCGTTGTAACTCAAACGGACTGATACCGTTAGAAAGTCAATGAAATGTAGTTTTTGAAACTGTCTCTATTTCTTCAGCGCGCGCTAACGGCTAGGATTGGTCCCACAGTAAAAAATGACTTATTTATCTAAATTTTTAAATAAAGCGCTACCACAGCGCCCAGTGTAATCGCTGAGTTCCAGCAATCATGTCAAATTAAGAAGAATGTTATTTCTTGGAGTCCAATTGTCTCATTTATCACATTTATAAGGTCAAAGTCCAAAATCAGTTCAATTAAGTCCCACAGTCAATCGTTTCACTGTTAAAAGCGATGCAACCTAGTAATATCAGAAAAATATCGCTAAATACATGTTGGTACGAATATGTGACGCAACCGTTGTAACTCAAACGGACTGATACCGTTAGAAAGTCAATGAAATGTAGTTTTTGAAACTGTCTCTATTTCTTCAGCGCGCGCTAACGGCTAGGATTGGTCCCACAGTAAAAAATGACTTATTTATCTAAATTTTTAAATAAAGCGCTACCACAGCGCCCAGTGTAATCGCTGAGTTCCAGCAATCATGTCAAATTAAGAAGAATGTTATTTCTTGGAGTCCAATTGTCTCATTTATCACATTTATAAGGTCAAAGTCCAAAATCAGTTCAATTAAGTCCCACAGTCAATCGTTTCACTGTTAAAAGCGATGCAACCTAGTAATATCAGAAAAATATCGCTAAATACATGTTGGTACGAATATGTGACGCAACCGTTGTAACTCAAACGGACTGATACCGTTAGAAAGTCAATGAAATGTAGTTTTTGAAACTGTCTCTATTTCTTCAGCGCGCGCTAACGGCTAGGATTGGTCCCACAGTAAAAAATGACTTATTTATCTAAATTTTTAAATAAAGCGCTACCACAGCGCCCAGTGTAATCGCTGAGTTCCAGCAATCATGTCAAATTAAGAAGAATGTTATTTCTTGGAGTCCAATTGTCTCATTTATCACATTTATAAGGTCAAAGTCCAAAATCAGTTCAATTAAGTCCCACAGTCAATCGTTTCACTGTTAAAAGCGATGCAACCTAGTAATATCAGAAAAATATCGCTAAATACATGTTGGTACGAATATGTGACGCAACCGTTGTAACTCAAACGGACTGATACCGTTAGAAAGTCAATGAAATGTAGTTTTTGAAACTGTCTCTATTTCTTCAGCGCGCGCTAACGGCTAGGATTGGTCCCACAGTAAAAAATGACTTATTTATCTAAATTTTTAAATAAAGCGCTACCACAGCGCCCAGTGTAATCGCTGAGTTCCAGCAATCATGTCAAATTAAGAAGAATGTTATTTCTTGGAGTCCAATTGTCTCATTTATCACATTTATAAGGTCAAAGTCCAAAATCAGTTCAATTAAGTCCCACAGTCAATCGTTTCACTGTTAAAAGCGATGCAACCTAGTAATATCAGAAAAATATCGCTAAATACATGTTGGTACGAATATGTGACGCAACCGTTGTAACTCAAACGGACTGATACCGTTAGAAAGTCAATGAAATGTAGTTTTTGAAACTGTCTCTATTTCTTCAGCGCGCGCTAACGGCTAGGATTGGTCCCACAGTAAAAAATGACTTATTTATCTAAATTTTTAAATAAAGCGCTACCACAGCGCCCAGTGTAATTGCTGAGTTCCAGCAATCATGTCAAATTAAGAAGAATGTTATTTCTTGGAGTCCAATTGTCTCATTTATCACATTTATAAGGTCAAAGTCCAAAATCAGTTCAATTAAGTCCCACAGTCAATCGTTTCACTGTTAAAAGCGATGCAACCTAGTAATATCAGAAAAATATCGCTAAATACATGTTGGTACGAATATGTGACGCAACCGTTGTAACTCAAACGGACTGATACCGTTAGAAAGTCAATGAAATGTAGTTTTTGAAACTGTCTCTATTTCTTCAGCGCGCGCTAACGGCTAGGATTGGTCCCACAGTAAAAAATGACTTATTTATCTAAATTTTTAAATAAAGCGCTACCACAGCGCCCAGTGTAATCGCTGAGTTCCAGCAATCATGTCAAATTAAGAAGAATGTTATTTCTTGGAGTCCAATTGTCTCATTTATCACATTTATAAGGTCAAAGTCCAAAATCAGTTCAATTAAGTCCCACAGTCAATCGTTTCACTGTTAAAAGCGATGCAACCTAGTAATATCAGAAAATATCGCTAAATACATGTTGGTACGAATATGTGACGCAACCGTTGTAACTCAAACGGACTGATACCGTTAGAAAGTCAATGAAATGTAGTTTTTGAAACTGTCTCTATTTCTTCAGCGCGCGCTAACGGCTAGGATTGGTCCCACAGTAAAAAATGACTTATTTATCTAAATTTTTAAATAAAGCGCTACCACAGCGCCCAGTGTAATCGCTGAGTTCCAGCAATCATGTCAAATTAAGAAGAATGTTATTTCTTGGAGTCCAATTGTCTCATTTATCACATTTATAAGGTCAAAGTCCAAAATCAGTTCAATTAAGTCCCACAGTCAATCGTTTCACTGTTAAAAGCGATGCAACCTAGTAATATCAGAAAAATATCGCTAAATACATGTTGGTACGAATATGTGACGCAACCGTTGTAACTCAAACGGACTGATACCGTTAGAAAGTCAATGAAATGTAGTTTTTGAAACTGTCTCTATTTCTTCAGCGCGCGCTAACGGCTAGGATTGGTCCCACAGTAAAAAATGACTTATTTATCTAAATTTTTAAATAAAGCGCTACCACAGCGCCCAGTGTAATCGCTGAGTTCCAGCAATCATGTCAAATTAAGAAGAATGTTATTTCTTGGAGTCCAATTGTCTCATTTATCACATTCTATAAGGTCAAAGTTCCAAAATCAGTTCAATTAAGTCCCACAGTCAATCGTTTCACTGTTAAAAGCGATGCAACCTAGTAATATCAGAAAAATATCGCTAAATACATGTTGGTACGAATATGTGACGCAACCGTTGTAACTCAAACGGACTGATACCGTTAGAAAGTCAATGAAATGTAGTTTTTGAAACTGTCTCTATTTCTTCAGCGCGCGCTAACGGCTAGGATTGGTCCCACAGTAAAAAATGACTTATTTATCTAAATTTTTAAATAAAGCGCTACCACAGCGCCCAGTGTAATTGCTGAGTTCCAGCAATCATGTCAAATTAAGAAGAATGTTATTTCTTGGAGTCCAATTGTCTCATTTATCACATTTATAAGGTCAAAGTCCAAAATCAGTTCAATTAAGTCCCACAGTCAATCGTTTCACTGTTAAAAGCGATGCAACCTAGTAATATCAGAAAAATATCGCTAAATACATGTTGGTACGAATATGTGACGCAACCGTTGTAACCTCAAACGGACTGATACCGTTAGAAAGTCAATGAAATGTAGTTTTTGAAACTGTCTCTAGTTCTTCAGCGCGCGCTAACGGCTAGGATTGGTCCCACAGTAAAAAATGATTATTTATCTAAATTTTTAAATAAGGCGCTACCACAG